>ML293087.1:0-43459 GCA_005239495.1 Nicotiana undulata
CGGTTGGCTAGCCTGGTTCCACGACAGGCGCCATCACAACCCGGAAATGGGTCGTGACAAAAACCTGGTATGTCACTCCTCGAAGAGGGTCTACACGTGATATTAGCGCACCGGTCATCATATCCATATTCTACACTCCCACCCCGCTAAGGTATTTAAAACCCGTGTGGTTGTCACGAAGCTTATTGCATGCTATTACCCGTCCCATCCTATCAGTCCTGGAGGGTGTTTAGGACTACTAATCCTATAAGAGGAGTACTAGGCTGACCCTACGGTAATAAACTCTAAGCGACAAGTAGAGAAACAATTAGGACTTGCACATACGGGATACATATAAACAAACAGATGGCTCATAGATCCTCCACAAATAATGCACGTTAATAGCACATCTCAAACACAAAGAAGTCTCAGATTTCAGAACCTAGAGTAGGGATTTCAGATGTGAAAAACAACAATAGTAAACAACATGTTTTGATGAGTTTTAGAAAAGGAAAGGGGTAAATGACTTTAAATCCTAGTAGTTTATATGCAAAACAAAAATTCTAAGTATAGAGACAGTAGAAAATAGAGGATTTTAGTGAGTTCCAGAAAAAGAGTGCATGATTGATTTTTAAACCAATTGTAATGACAGGCAGTGTATAAAAGGCGGTTAGTCAGATTTTATCAAATATTGATCCTAAGGCTTGCCTAGGCGTTTAAATATATGTTGATTACTATTTTAAGACATATGCAGATCCCCAGACTTTTCTTTTAATAGACATATGATGAAAAATGCAGATCCTATAGCCATGGTATCTAAGAATGCAAGCAGGAGGTCGAGTATGAAACCAGTTTGGGTTTAAATTCAGAAAAATGTTTTCAATCATTGAAATCTATTTTTTAACGAGGTTACTTATTACACAGATGGTACATGGTATGATTTCACTGAATTATCGAACTTAGCGCATGATTTCTAGGCGTTCTTTGCAGTACAATTAACACATGAGTCTGAATATATGCTGAAAAACAAATTCCTAAAGTCACATCTAATGCAAGTTCTGATAAGTACTTGTTATTATAAACCTAAACAAGATTTCTAGATGTGAGGCATGAATATGCAAAAGATGATATCATTAACAACCATTTCATCTAGTTATTTAACTACAAACAGGATCACTATGTGAGAAGTAATTATAGCAGGTATTTTTAGCATGATTTTCCTAAGTGAGTATGCATGTGATGAGATGCAAACATAAACATACCTAAGACATGATTTCTAATGCATGGTAGATATGTCCTAAACAGGATTTCTATTGCACACATAGATAAAGTAAATCCTAAGCATGGTTTCTACCCGGATTTATACTAAACATGCATAATCCCACCCTTTTCACTATCCAGCCCCGGAATTATTTTTACACATAGTTATTACAGACCATTGTCACACAAATTACACAAATGAATAAGAAAATTAAGAAGTTACACTATAGGGAGCCTAACAGTAGGCCCAAGTACCAGATCCAACATGCCATATGCCAAGACCTCTTGTAACCCAGGTGTGTCATAGTCTCTAAGGACCTCATATGATCCTGGACAATGCCTCACACCCAGGTACCCTAGCTAAGGATGAGTACGTGTAATGTAGAGTGCCAGCCTTGTGTGTCAAAGTTCAATGGGTACTCAAGGTCCCCAAGGCAATGCTCACACGGAGGGGGCAGAACCTAGAATCTAAGCGTAGTGGGAAGTGCTTGGAGTTTAAAAAGGATTTTTGAGTTTGAAAAGAGTAGTTTGAAATAATAGTTTTGAAAAGATGATTTCAGGAAATGATGAAGGACTTTGGTAAAGTAGTTCATTAAAGAGAGAATCAATACAACTACAACCAGTAGGTAAATATCTTATGAAAGAGCAAACACAAACAGGGGTAAGGAGTTGGGGACAAGTAATTTATATGTCAGCAGTAGAACAGAGTTACAGATTCTCATAGTTACCACATAGTTGTCACAAAATATCATAGATTACTAGAGTCAGTATTGTATAGCATTCAGGTAGCATGGGAAGCAGGTTCACAACATAGGAGGTTAAGCATGAATGAAAGCAGGTAACAACAATTAACAAATGAGCATGCCAGAGTCATTGAAGGAACAAAGGGGTATAGTAGACTAAGAGGGGGAAAGGGAAAATAGTAGGAGACATGCTAATTATACAAGACTTAGGGAGTTATAGGAAATCACATAGGAAGGGCAGAATGCATATTCAGACTAACAAAAGGGGAAGACATTATGGGGATCATGCTAATTACATGATAGACAGTAGAACTATAGGATAAAACACATAAGGAACAATAAGTAAATAAACAAGAACTGGAGCATATTGTGTATAGCACTATAATGCTAAATCAGAAACATACCAGTTGAGTAGTAGGGAAAGCAAGGTGCAAGAAATAGCACAGCAATAACAGTATACAGAACAAGGAGAGCAGCAGAGGACAGTATGCAAAATGAGAGAGCAGCAACAGGGCAGTAGTATGTTGAAGCACAAGAGCAATATGGATTACTCAGTCTTGGCTTTAAGACGACTGAGTAGTCAGTAATAGATGCAAAGAGAAAATAGAGATGTGTATGAAAACACAGAAGGTTTAGAGCAATATACTTAGTGGTCAGTGTGTGAGATCAGTCAGTGTGAATCTCTGTCTCTGCAAAGAGGGAAAACAACTCTTTATATAGTTTAAAAAACGAGTAGTGCATGGGCAAATTATAGAAGTAACAATCAATCACTACCAATCAAGATAACCGGACTCCTTTAATTAAGGAGTCTAGTTCAAACGGTATAGTAGAGGCAAAATAAGTAAAAGAAATCAGTTTAATTAAGGCTGATTCTGTTAAGTTAGGGCAAAGGAAACCACGTAGTGCATAAATAAAGTCAAATACATAGTGTGTAATTAAGGAAAGATGAACTAATACATTTATAAAAATAAAATAGGGTATCAGTTTGAAAAAATCAATTTAAGAGGGTCTCGGATTCTATTATAATCACAGGGGATCCGAAATAGTTAAGGAAAGCATCATATAAACATGGAAGGAATTAAAAAAATGATACAGAATTGCAGAAGGAATACACAAGATCATGCATTTAAGGAAAACATCGCAGGCATGGGATTTTACACAAAAGAATCAGCACAAATCAATAGTCAATAAGGTAAAGGGTCAAAATTATCAAACATTTAAAAAACATTCACTCGCTGACACAAAGAGATGCTCGTAGAACAGTAGGAATTAGAGGTTATAACAATGAATCAAAGCAGGAGTTGCAGAGAACAGATGAATGCATTGTCGAATAGTAAAGACCAACCCATAACACTAGGGTTTCGTCAATAATAGTTCAAATAACACGAAATCGTGAGACAATCACTTAAACATAGCATAGATGACTAAAATCAAAGAGTAAAGATGTTTGAGAACAAGGTAGAGAAACCCTAGTTTTTGAAATTGTTAAAAACAAAATTTTCCCGGCAAAAAACCTGAATAAACTTCATAGCATTGTAAATATAAGACGGGTTTTAAAGAAAACCCAAAGATGCAGAGGACTAGTGTCACGACCCAGAATTCTAATCCTGATCGTGATGGCGCCCAACGACGGGTTAGGCAAGCCAATACAAATTACACTAAGTGTTACCCTTCGCATTTAATTAAACAAGTCGATATTTAAAAAATTTAAATAGTTAAACATGATGATAGCTTGATACGCAAATAAAAGCATAACACTACATGGCCAAAATAAAGCATATGTATGCTTATACAACCCAAAACCCAAAATATACACTACGCGTGTGCCAGGAACTAGTGTCACGAGAGTCATGGGCATACTAAAGGAATATACAAAGGAAAGTAATATATATACAAATCCACAGTCTGGATGAAATAGACGGGGGAAAATAACAAAAGTAAGTGAAAACTCCATGGTGCTGCTGGGAATCGCCAGAGGAAGCAGCTAACCGTGAAGTCAAGTCCACAAGCTCAGAATCTATCTCCGGTACAATAACCAGAAGCACCGGCCTCAGAACCTGTACAGTTAAGTACAGAAGTGCAGCATGAGTACATATTAAATAAATATGTACCCAGTGAGTATCCCGCCTAAACTCGAAGAAGTAGTGACGAGAGGTCGACTCGATACTCACTAAGGTCCAACAGTAATAACATATGATAGAATATAATGAAATACAGTAGGCATGTCAGGAAATAAACAACAAGTACATATCAAGAGAAGATATCCAAACAACTACTGAATTAAGCAATAATACACTTTCAAGGGTAAGACCACCGAAACGAAACAATAATCACCAAATCATAGATCCGCCGTGGCGTACGGACCGCTCCCATAAGGTACCTTCTAAACTCGTCGTGGCGTACGGCCCTATCCCATATGTACTTCAAGTATTTCTCGACACTGCCGTGGCGTACGGCCCGATCCCATATATATCACAAAAACCTTTCAACACTATCGTGGCGTACGGCCCGATCCCATATATATTTCAATTTCTTTTCAACACTGCCGTGGCGTACGACCTGATCCCATATATATTTCAATTTCTTTTCAACTCTGCCGTGGCGTACGGACCGATTCCATAGATATTTCAATTTCTTTCATAACAAATTCCTCTCCATTCAACAATTTTCCATAAAGCCTCAGAGGAACAATACCATACAAAACATAATCTCATAGTACCTATGGCGTCACAATGAATCATATAAAGCATGGCAAGGAAGCATATAAGGCATTACGAGTAAGCATATGAGGCAAATAAGGCATTATGAGGAAGCATATAGAGCATGATGTGGGCCTAACTACCCGAACATAACAATGATAGCCGCTACGTAAGGACTCTCGTCACTTGGCGCGTACGTAGATCCCAAACAATTTATACATAGCATATACATCACCTATGGGGACAATTCCCTCTTACAAGGTTAGAAAGGAGACTCACCTCGTGTCGAATCTACCCCTCCGACCACAATTGCGCCCGAAACTCCGAACTCTACACCCGAGGACTCGCAACTAGTCAAAAGTGGTACAATTGAATCAATGCATGCACAATGTGGGAAGTTATCTTAGCTATTCAAATAAATAGCTATTCTTGAACAATTCCCAAGTTCCAACCCCGGTCCCGCATGATCAAATTCCGAAAATTCTTGGAGGGATCACTCACCCATAGCCTAAGGATCATTAAGGTGTGATTTCTACTTGAATTCATAGCCTAAAATGGAAAATCACAAAATCCTCAAGAACCCTAAAATTACTACCTAATTCTATGATTTTTGATAATTTAGTAGGGAATTTAACTAGGAATTAATGTTTGAAACTAGTGTTAGATAGGGGAATTTACTTACCTCAAGTACTAGGTTGAAGTCCCTCTTGGATGCTCGCAAATAACACAAGGAAGAAGATGGAGAATGGAAGAAATGACTCAATCCCGTGTTTAAATGAAATTTCACTGCCTGGCCTACAGGGATTCCGCACATGCGGTTTCGCACCTGCGGAATTGGGCAAGAGGGACTGGGGTCGCACCTGCGGAGCTGGAGACCGCATACGCGGTTCCGCTCCTGCGGAAGAGGAACCGCACCTGCAGAACCTTCACACCTGCGAGGCTGGGACCGCATAAGCGATCCCGCACCTGCGGCTTGGCAACCGCACCTGCGGTCACACCAGATCAGGTGCACCAGCTGCATCTTTAGCTGGTTTTTGGTCTCGTGTGGTGTCCGGGAGGCACCTGGGCCCACCCGAGACCCCGTCCAAATATAACAACAAGTCCTAACTAATAATACGGACTCGCTCGAGCCTTCGGAACACCCAAAACAGCGCTAAACCTAATAATCACCCCTAAAAACCCCTAGGATCAAACTTAAGGATTTCTAAATTCTTGATTTCTATAACAACGCGCCGATCGACCTATACTACTCGGAACGACCCCAACTTTTGTAGACAAGTAATAAATGACATAACAGAACTATTCCCGGTCTCGGAATTGCATTCGGACCTCGGTAACATAAAATCACATTCCAACCAAATTTCAAATTCTATGAAATTTCTCAAAACTTCATTAACTCTAAATTTCTTATTTTGATCCAAAATCCGTCAAATCAAGTCCGTTTCTTACCAAATTTTGACAGATAACTTAAATAACACATATTAAACCTGTTCCGGGCTGCGGAACCATAATACGGGCCCGGCAGCACATGTTTCACATCGAGGTTCATTTTCATAAGCCTTTATTATTTTCAGAATATAAGTTTTCTTTAAAAATTCATTTCTCGGACTTGCGTCCTCGGAATTCAATTTCGAGCATACGCCCAAGTCCCATATTTTCCTACGGACCTCCCGGGACCGCCAATTCATGGGTCCGTGTCCGTGTACCAAAAATGTTGACCAAAGTCAACTTTATTCAATTAATTATCATAAATTCAACCCTTAATCAAGTCTTCACATAAAGGCTTCCCGGCAACGCACCCAGGCTGCGCACGCACATCGAGGTAAGATTAACGGAGGCTTTCGGGGTCTCGGAACGCAGTCATAATTAAGTTTACATAAGATGACCTTTTGGGTCATCACAATCTCCCCCTGTAAAACAAATATTCGTCCTCGAACGGACGTAGAATCGTACCTGAAGTGCTGAATAACTGTGGATACCTGCTCCGCATGTCCTCCTCGGACTCCCAAGTCGCCTCATCGACTGGTTGGCCCCTCCACTGGAACTTTTACGGCAGAAACTCTCTTAGACCACAACTGGCAGTCATGCCTATCAATAATAACAACTGGCTCCTCCTCGAAGCCCAACTTCTCATCTAACTGAATAGTGCTGAAATCAATCATGTGAGAGAAATCAGCATGATATCTCCGGAGCATGGATACATGAAATACCGGATGGACTCCTGATAAGGCGAGAGGTAGATCGAGCTCATAAGCAACTTCCCCGACTCGCCTAAACACCTCGAAAGGCCTATAAACATGGGGCTTAGCTTGCCCCTCTTCCCGAATCTCATGACGCCCTTCATCGGCGAAACCTTCAACATAACCTTATCTCCCTTCTTAAATGCTACATCACGCGCCCGCTGATCTGCGTAACTCTTCTGTCTGGACTGAGCTGTGCGGAGTCTCTCGTGAATAATCTTCACCCTATCCAAAGCATCTCTTACTAGATCTTTGCCATATAACTTAGCCTCGCCAGGCTCAAACCACCCGACAGGAGAACGACATCGCCGGCCATATAAAGCCTCGAATGGAGCCATCTCGATGCTGGACTGACAACTGTTATTGTATGCAAACTCTGCCAAAGGCAAGAACTGGTCCCACTGACCCCCAAAATCAATCACACAAGTCTGAGCATATCCTCCAAAATCTGAATTGTACGCAACGACTGACCATCAGTCTGAGGGTGAAATGCTGAGATGAGATCTATCTGAGTGCCCATCTCACTGTGCAATGCTCTCCAAAAGTGCGAGGTGAACTGAGGACCTCGATCTGATATAATGGACACCGGCACACCGTGCAACCGAACTATCTCCCGAATATAAATCTGGGCCAGCCTCTCTGTAGTATAAGTAGTAGCCATAGGAATGAAATGCGCAGATTTGGTTAATCTATCCACGATGACCCAAACCACGTCAACCTTCCGCAAAGTCCGTGGCAACCCCACCACCAAGTCCATAGTGATGCGCTCCCATTTCCACTCAGGAATGGGCATCTGCTGAAACAAGCCTCCGGGCCTCTGGTGCTCGTACTTGATTTGCTGACAATTGAGACACCTAGCAACATACTACACTATATCCTTCTTCATCCCCCTCAACCGGTAGTGCTGCTTCAAATAACGGTACATCTTTGTCGCACCCGGATGAACAGAATACTGAGAACTGTGGGCCTCTTCTAGAATTCCCTTCCTCAGGCCACCAATATTAGGAACACATAAACGGCCCTGGAGCCTCAAGACACCATCCTCGCCCAAAGTAACCTTCTTGGCCCTGCCCTGGAGCACCGTATCCCGAAGCTCTACAAGGCATGTATCGTCAAACTGTCGAGCCTTAATCTCCCCCAACAATGAAGACTGAGCAACTACATGAGCCAAAACTCGACGAGGCTCCGAAAGGTCCAATCTCACAAGGCGATTGGCCAAGGACTGAATGTCCAAGGCTAAAGGTCTCTCCTCCGCTGCAATGTAGGCCAAGCTACCCATACTCGCTGCCCTCCTGCTCAAAACATCTGCTACTACATTCGCCTTGCCCGTGTGATATAGAATAGTGAGATCATAATCTTTTAACAACTCAAGCCATCTCCGCTGCCTCAAATTAAGGTCCCTCTGCTTAAATAAGTGCTGCAAACTGCGGTGGTCAGTGTAGACGTCACATGACACACCATACAAATAGTGCCGCCAAATCTTCAAAGCATGAACAATCGCCGCCAATTCTAGGTCGTGCACAGGATAATTCTTTTCATGAACCTTCAGCTGGCGCAAATCATAAGCAATAACCCTCCCATCCTGCATCAGCACACAACCCAACCCGATGCGTGAAGCGTCGCAATACAAGTATACATCCCAGAACCGGAAGGCAATGTCAGAACTGGTGCTGAGGTCAAAGCTGACTCTAGCTTCTGAAAGCTCGCCTCACACTTGTCGGACCACCGAAACGGGGCATTTTTCTGAGTCAATCTGGTCAATGGAGCTGCAATAGAAGAGAACCCCTCCACGAATCGGCGATAATAGCCTGCTAGGCCCAAGAAACTCCTGATCTCTGAAGCTGAAGTAGGACGCAGCCAACTCTGAACCGCCTCAATCTTCTGAGGATCAACCTTGATACCACATGCCCCAAAAATGCCACGGAATCTAGCCAGAGCTCGCACTTGGAGAACTTAGCATACTGCTTCTGTTCCCACAAGGTCTGGAGCACAACACTCAAATGCTGCTCATGCTCACCTAGGCTCCGCGAAAAAATCAAGATGTCATCAATGAAGACGATGATGAAGGAATCAATATACAGCCTGAATACTCTATTCATCAAGTCCATGAATGCTGTTGGGGCATTAGTTAAACCAAAGGACATCACCAGGAACACATAATGGCCATATTTGGTACGAAATGCAGTCTTCAGAACATCTGAAGCCCGAATCCTCAACTGATGGTAGCCCGATCTCAAATCAATCTTGGAAAACACACGAGCACCCTGCAACTGGTCAAATAAATCATCGATGCGCGGCAGAGGATACTTATTCTTAATAGTAACCTTATTTAGCTGGCGGTAATCAATACACATCCGCATAGACCCATCCTTCTTCTTCACAAATAGGACTTGAGCACCCCACGACGACACACTCGGCCTGATGAACCCCTTATCCAAAAACTCCTCAAGTTGCTCCTTTAACTCTTTCGGCTCCTTAGTATCCATAAGATACGGGGGAATGGAAATAGGCTGAGTATCTGGAGCTAAATCAATACAGAAATCAATATCTCGATCTGGAGGCATGCCTGGAAGATCTGAAGGAAATACGTATGAAAACTCTCGCACCATCGGCACTGAATCAATGGTCGAAGACTCGGCGGTGGTGTCTCTCACATAATCAAGGTAAGCCAAACAACCCTTCTCGACCATATGCCGAGCCTTCATGAAGGAAATGACTCGGCTGGAGGCACTAACTAAAGAACCTCTCCACTCTAGCCTAGGCGACTCAGGCATGGCTAAAGTGACTGTCTTGGCATGGCAATCTAACACAGCACGATAAGGAGATAGCCAATCCATGCCTAGGATAACCTCAAAATCAATCATATCCAGCAATAAAAGATCTGCTCTAGTATCGGAACCGCAGAAAGTGATCACACAAGACCAGTAGACCTGGTCTACCACCACACAATCGCCCACAAGAGTGGACACATATATAGGGGAACCCAAGGACTCACGAGGGATATCCAGGAAATGAGCAAATAGTACTGAAAAATATGAATACGTGGATCCTGGATCAAATAGTACCAAAGCCTCTCTACCACATACTGAGATAATACTTGTGATTACGGCGTCTGAGGCCACTACATCTGATCTGGCCAGAATGGCATAAAATCTAGCTGAGGCTCCGGAAGACTGAACTCCCCCAGAGTGAACAGGAACTAACTGACCTCCTCTTGACTGGCCTCCCCCTCTAGGATGACCCCTGCCGACCTGTCCTCTACCTCGAGGTGGCCGGACTGCTGGTGCTTAACTCCGAGGCTGATAACTCTGTTGCACTGCCTTGCCCCAATACCTGGGACAATACCTCCACGTATGATCCGGCTCCCCACACTCGAAACAACCTCTTAGTGCTACAGCCCGCTGCCCGAAAGAGGAAGAACCCTGAATAGCCGGAGGGCGGTGTGAACCCTCTAGTAAGGCACTGAAATAAGAACTAGAGGATCTTTGATGACCGGAATAACCGCTTGGTGCACCCTGGATGGCTGGAGGACGATAGGAACACTCTGTCATAGCACCGAATTGAGGCCTCACTGAACCACCTCGAGGGGGTAGTGGGGGTGCTGAATATGAAGGTCTGCTGGGCTGGCCACCCCCGAACTGACCCTTGCTCTTAGCTGAAACATCCCTGAACTCTCCTGAGAACCTGGCCCTCTTGTCCCGCTGACCCTGCTGACCCTGTTCCCTGCTCCTCAACCGATACCCCTCAATCCGTCGAGCTATCTCGACTACAAGCTGGTAGGGGGTACCCATCTCCACCTCTCGGGCCATGTAGCCCCTAATACCTTGATGCAAGCCTGGCACAAACCACCGCACCCTCTCGGCATCAGTAGGAAATATCTCATAAGGGCATGGCGAGATAACTCGGAAAATTTAGCCTCATAATCAGTCACTGACATCTGCCCCTGCTCAAGTTGCTCAAAGTGACCTCGTAGCTCCTCCCTCTCAGAAGGTGGAATGTATCTGTCTAGAAATAGCTGAGCAAACTGATCCCAAGTGACAGGAGGAGAATTTGCTAGTCTGCTGAGAATATATGACTGCCACCACCTGCGAGATCTTCCCTCTAACTGAAATGTGGTGAAATCCACTCCATGGGACTCCAAAATCCTCATGTTGTGCAGTCTGTCCCTGCACCTATCAATAAAATCCTGAGCATCCTCTCCCCGCTCACCCACAAAGACTGGAGGGTGAAGTCGGGTCCATCTATCCAACTTCTTCTGCTGGTCACCCTCTGCAACTGGCCTGGGCTCTGGGGCTGCTACTACGGGCTGAACCCCTCCCACGGGCAGTGTGCCCGAGGTATGACGTGCTGCTGCTGCCTAACCTGTTGCCTGAGCGGTAGGGGTCTGGACTCCCCCTCCCGCCTGAGAAGTAGCAGGGTCGACTAGAAATAAACCAGCCTGGGACATAGTGTCCATGAATCTTAGCATACGGCCCATGACCTCATGGAAGCCTGGCCCCGTCATGAAATCCACTGGAGCAGGTGCTACTGGAGGCACCTCATCCTGCTCCTCCATAATAGGGTCCTCTGGTGGTGCCACTGGTATAGCTCTGGGACGTCCTCGTCCCCTACCTCGAGCAGGTGCTAAACCCCTGCCTCTACCCCGACCTCGGGCGACGGGGGAAACGGCATCTCTTGTGCCAGAAGCATCGGATGCACGCGTTCTCACCATCTGTGAGAGAATAGAAGAATAAGTTTGAGTACATCATAAATTGCACGACATGTTATGAATAAAGGGAAGTTTCCTAACACCCCGTATCCTCTTGAAGATAAGTACAGACGTCTCCATACCGATTCGCAAGACTCTACTAGGCATGCCCGTGACTCGTGAGACTTACGTGAACCTAGGGCTTTGATACCACGTTGTCACGACCCAGAATCCTAATCCTGGTCGTGATGGCGCCCAACGACGGGGTTAGGCAAGCTAATACAAATTACAGTAAGTGTTACCCTTCCCATTTAATTAAACAAGTCGATATTTACAAATTGTAAACAGTTAAACATGATGATATCTTGATACGCAAATAAAAGCATAACACTACATGGCCAAAATAAAGCATATGTATGCCTATACAACCCCAAACCCAAAATATACATTACGCGTGTGCCAGGAACTAGTGTCATGAGAGTCATGGGCATACTAACGGAATATACAAAGGAAAGTAATATATATACAAATCCACAGTCTGGATGAAATAGACGGGGGAAAATAACAAAAGTAAGTGAAAACTTCATGGTGCTGCTGGGAATCGCCGGAGGAAGCAGCTCACCGTGAAGTCAAGTCCACAAGCTCAGGATCTATCTCCGGTACAATAACCTGAATCACCGGCCTCAGAACCTGTACAGTTAAGTACAGAAGTGCAGCATGAGTACATATTAAATAAATATGTACCCAGTGAGTATCCCGCCTAAACTCGAAGAAGTAGTGACGAGAGGTCGACTCGATACTCACTAAGGTCCAAAAGTAATAACATATAATAGAATATAATGAAATACAGTAGGCATGTCAGGAAATAAACAACAAGTACATATCAAGAGCAGAAATCCAAACAACTACTGAATTAAGCAATAATACACTTTCAATGGTAAGACCACTGAAATGTAACAATAATCACCAAATCTTATATCCGCTGTGGCGTACGGCCCGCTCCCATAAGGTACCTTCTAAACACGCTGTGGCGTACGACCCGATCCCATATGTACTTAAAGTATTTCTCAACACTTCCGTGGCGTTCGGCCCTATCCCATATATATAACAAATACCTTTCAACACAGCCGTGGCGTACGACCCGATCCCATATATATTTCAATTTCTTTTCAACTCTGCCGTGGCGTACGACCCGATTCCATATATATTTCAATTTCTTTTCAACTTTGTCATGGCGTACGACCCGATCCCATATATATTTCAATTTCTTTTCAACTCTGCCGTGGCGTACGACCCGATTCCATATATATTTCAATTTCTTTTCAACTTTGTCATGGCGTACGACCCGATCCCATATATATTTCAAAATACCTTTCAACTCTACCATGGCGTACGGCCCGATCCAATATATATTTCAAATACCTTTGAACTCTGCCGTGGCGTACGACCCGATCCCATATATATTTCAATTTCTTTCATAACAAATTCCTCTCCATTAAAATTTTTTCCATAAAGCCTCAGAGGAACAATACCATACAAAACATAATCTCATAGTACCTATGGCGCCACAATGAATCATATAAAACATTGCAAGAAAGCATATAAGGCATTACAAGGAAGCATATGAGGTAAATAAAGGCATTACGAGAAAGCATATAGATCATGATGTGGGTCTAACTACCCAGACATAACAATGATAGCCGCTACGTGCGGACTCTCGTCACTCTGCGCGTACGTAGCCCCCAAACAATTTACACATAGCATATACATCACCTATGGGGACAATTCCCTCTTACAAGGTTAGAAAGGAGACTCGCCTCGTGTCGAATCTACCCCTCAGACCACAATTGCGCCCGAAACTCCAAACTCTACACCCGAGGACTCACAACTAGTCAAAAGGGGTACAATTGAATCAATGCATGCACAATGTGGGAAGTTATCTTAGCTATTCAAATAAATCGCTATTCTTGAAGAATTCCCAAGTTCCAACCCCGGTCCCGCATGATCAAATTCCGAAAATTCTCAAAGGGATCACTCACCTATAGCCTAAGGATCATTAAGGTGTGATTTCTACTTGAATTCATGGCCTATAATGGAAAATCACAAATCCCTCAAGAACCCTAAAATTACTACCTAATTCTATGATTTTTGATAATTTAGTACGAAATTTAACTAGGAATCAATGTTTGAAACTAGTGTTAGATAGGGGAATTTACTTACCTCAAGTACTAGGTTGAAGGCCCTCTTGGAAGCTACCAAATAACACAAGGAAGAAGATGGAAAATGGAAGAAATGACTCAATCCCGTGTTTAAATGAAATTTCACTGCCTGGCCTACAGGGATTCCGCCCCTGCGGCTCGAGGACCGCACCTGCGGTCTCGCACTTGCAGAATTGGGCAAGAGGGGCTGGGGTCGCACCTGCGGAGCTGGAGAACGCACCTGCGGTTTCGCTCTTGCGGAAAAGGAACCGCACCTGCGGCTGGGCAACCGCACCTGCGGTCACACCAGATCAGGTGCACCAGTTGCATCTTCAGTTGGTTTTTGGCCTCGAGTGGTGTCCGGGAGGCACCTGGGCCCACCCGAGCCCCCGTCCAAATATACCAACAAGTCCTAACTAATAACGCGCCGAACAACGCGCCTGATCTGGATTTCTAAATTCTTGATTTCTATAAAAACGCGCCGAACCGACCTATACTACTCGGAACGACCCCAACTTTTGCAGACAAGTCAAAAATGACATAACGGAACTATTCCCAGTCTCGGAATTGCATTCGGACCTCGGTAACATAAAATCACATTCCAACCAAATTTCAAATTCTATGAAATTTCTCAAAACTTCATTAACTCTAAATTTCCCATTTTGATCCGAAACCCGTCAAATCAAGTTTGTTTCTTACCAAATTTCACAGATAACTTAAACAACACATATTGAACCTGTTCCAGGCTCCGGAACCATAATACGGGCCTGGCAGCACAGGTTTCACATCGAGGTTCATTTTCATAAGCCTTTATTATTTTCAGAAAATAATTTTTCTTTAAAAATTTATTTCTCGGACTTGGGTCCTCGAAATTCGATTCCGGACATACGCCCAAGTCCCATATTTTCTTATGGACCTCCCGGGACCGCCAATTCACGAGTCCGGGTCCGTTTACCAAAAATGTTGACCAAAGTCAACTTTATTCAATTAATTATCATAAATTACACCCTTTATCAAGTTTTCACATAAAGGCTTCCCGCCAATGCGCCCGGGATGCGCACGCACATCGAGGTGAGATTAACGGAGGCTTTCAGGGCCTCGAAACACAGTCATAATTAAATTTACATAAGATGACCTTTTGGGTCATCACAACTAGGGGTTCGTGGAACCCTAGAAAAGAGGGAAAACCTCGTGAGTGACCTCGATTTAGGCTAGGAAAACTGCAAACTTACTCAAACGGCCGGGGGGTTGCCGGAAAATGGCAAGAGACCCATAGGAGGTCAGTGAATCGCTCCAAGTTCATTTGAAGAGCATAGGATGTCACTGAGGGGTTGAGAAGCGGGTAGATGACGAGGAGGTGATGGAGAAACAAGTTTCCGATGAGAATCCACCGGAGAAGACGACCAGAGACCATCGGAGAAGACGAAGTCAAGGAGACTTCTGGAGAGTCATAGAGAGAGATAAAGAGATAGAGAGAGGAACCGTCTCGAAGGAAATGAGACGGGGGGGGGGGGGGGGGTTAGGTTAGAGTTAAATTAGGAAGTTGTAATCTGGGTCGTTGATCTAATTTGATCAACGACTCAAATTGATTTAGGACTGGGCCGGGTAAATTGGGTTGGGTATTAGATTTTAATTGGGCTAATCAGATGGGTTAGGTATTCAATTTAGGCTAGTTTTTAAATAAAAGGTGGCCAGTTATTAAATACCCCAAAAATAGATAAACAGCCAATAATTATATACAAAAAATTAAATTGATTTTAAATAAATGAAATTATGGCAATTAAATAATATTAAATACAAAAAATGAATAATTTTCGAATTAAAGTAGCATAAAGTATACAAATAAGCTATAATTGCAAAATTACTGCGATTGAAATTACATAACGCCCAATTTCACGACCCAAAATCCTAACTCAGGTCGTGCTGGCGCCCAACAGCGGGGTCAGGCAAGCCAACATTTAAACTACTATGGTTCCTTCTCATTTGCCTTAAACATATCTATATATATACTAAGTTACAAAGCTTAGATTATTAACCGATTAGGGGTAACTAACCAGTTTTAAATAAAATAGTCATAATGGGGTGTGAGTCCAAAATATGCATATATGTACGGACATAATCTACACAAATACTACGTGTGTGCAAGGAACAAGTGTCACGGGTATCACGGTCATACTAACTGGATATACAAAAGGTAGAATAAACAATCCCACTGTCTGAAACAAATAGACGGTATCATAAGCAAAAGAAACTCAATGGTGCTGCTGAGGATCGTTAGGAGAAGCAGCTCACTGTGAAGTCAGGTCTGCTACAGTCAATATCTAGCTCCGATCTGATAACCAGATGCACCAGCCTCATAACCTGTACAGTTAAGTACAGAAGTGCAGCATGAGTACATAAATAATATATACCCAGTGAGTATCCAGTCTAATCTCGAAGAAGTAGTGACGAGAGGTCGACGTGACACTCAGTAAGGTCCAACAGTAAAATACATGATAGAATATAATGTAAAACAGTAGACATGTAAGACAAGGGACAGCAATAGGAATGAACCGCAGGTGAACCAAGTAAATACAGACGGTAATTAATAATGTTCACTTTCAACTAACAAATATTATAACATTTCAGGGAAAACAATACTAAGCAAAACATGGATTTATAACATATATATATATCATCACAGGAAAGAATATAAGGCATGTTGTGAGCTTAACTACCCGGACATAGCAATAATAGTCGCTACGTACGGACTCTCGTCACTTGGTGCGTACGTAGCCCCCAAACAAGTACATATAGCATTTCAAATACCTAGAGGGAAAATTCCCTCTTACAAGGTTAGAAAGGAGACTTACCTCGTGTCGAATCTACCTCTCAAACCAAGAACGTGCCCGCAACTCCGAACTCTTCACCCGAGGAATCGTATCTGGAGTAGGAAAAATTCGTATAATATTCGTGAAAAAGATTGCACCGTACTCAACCGCAAAATTTAATATTGCTATGATCCTAAAATTTCTCGCAAGAATTTCGAATTGTAGTGTTTATGTGATTAAAAGCTAATGTTCTGGTTTCGTATACAAGACATGAAAAAGTGAAGCATGTTGACGACATTATACATGAGTTTTCACGTTCTGCCTTTTTAGAAAATCTCTTCAGCATTTAGTCAATCCTAAGTGCTAATTGTAGGGAATGAATAATGCTTTGAGCTTTGTCTTTTATATTTAAGAGATGTTTATAAAACTGGCTAAGTCAAGGTTTGCCACCTAGAGACATATAAACGTTAGTCATTGCTTATAATGTGGCTAGTTGCCACGTTTCTATTTTTGGGTAATTATTAATCTTTATCCATTTATTAGTTAATTGGATAATGTCCCGTTAGCCGGTAATTAACCAATCACCCGTATAATTAAGAATTATGTCCACTTACTTAAAATTCTATTTATTTTCAGAATACTTCATATATACTTTATATATTACACTATCGTGGTCATATGGTACATTGCATGGTACTAGTCCATAAATACCGAGTATTGATGAAATTGTTTTACGGGTCTTTACACCCCCCCTCCACTTAGAATCATAACTTAAGAACTTCAAGTTCTTGATTCCTATAACAATGCACCGAACCGACCTATACTACTCGGAATGACACCAAATTTTGCAGGCAAGTCATAAATGACACAACAGAACTATTCCCGGTCCCGAAATTTCGTTCGGACCTCAATAACATAAAATCATGTTCCAAAACCCGAACCACCCGCCCCCCCAAGTCATAAATTATAAGAAGCCACTATGTGAAGTATCGAGGTAGGGGAACGGGTCCTAATATGCAGAACGACCGGTCGGGTCGTTATAATCTCCCCCTCTTAAACAAACATTCGTCCTCAAACGACTCTAGAATTGTATCTGAAGACTGAGCTCCCCCAAAGTTAACAGGAGCTGACTGGCCTCCCCCTCTAGGACGACCCGTGCCGACCTATCCTCCACCCCTAGGTGGTCGTACTGCTGGTGCTGACATCATGGGCTGGTAACCCTACTGCACTTGCTTGCCCCGATATCTGGGACAACGCCTCATCATATGACTCAGATCCCCACACTCAAAATAACCTCTAGGCGCCATAGCCTGCTGCCCTTAAGAAGAAGAAGAACCCTGAACAACCGGGGAGCGATGGGAACCCTCTGGTATAGCACTGAAATGCGGTCTCACTGGAACATCACGGGAGGGTAGTGGAGGTGCTAAATATGAAGGCCTGCTAGACTGACCAACTCCGAACTGACCCCTGACCCTAGCTGAGGTATCCCTGAAATCTCCCGAGAATCTGGCTCTCTTTGCTGCTGACCTTGCTCCCTACTCCTCAACCGATATCCCTCAATTCGTCGGGCTATATCGACCACAAGCTGGTAAGGGGTACCCATCTCCACCTCTCGGGCCATAGAGACCCTAATACCCGGATGTAAGCCTGCCACAAACCGCCGCACCCTCTCGGAATCAGTGGGTACTATCATAAGAGCATGGCGGGATAGGTTTGAAAATCTAGCCTCATAATCCGTCACGGACATCTGCCCCTGCTCTAGTCGCTCAAACTGACCCCACAGCTCCTCCCTCAGAAGGTGGAATATATTTGTCCAGAAATAACTGAGTGAACTGACTCCAGGTGATAGGAGAAGAATCCGCGAGCCTGCTGAGAATATAAGACTGCCACCACGTGCGAGCTCTGCCCTCTAGCTGAAATGTAGTGACGTCTACCCCATGCGACTCCAATATCCTCATATTGTGCAGTCTGTCCCTGCACTTGTCGATGAAATCCTGGGCGTCTTCACCCTGCTCACCCCCAAAGACTGGAGGATCAAGTCGGGTACATCTATCTAGCATCTTCTGCTGGTCACCCTCTGCAACTGGCCTAGGCTCTGGTGCTGCTACTATAAGCGGAATCCCACCCACGGGCGGTGTACCCGGAGTATGGAGTGCTGCTGCTACCTGTCCTGTGGCCTGAGCGGTAGGGGTCTGGACTCCCCCTCCCGCCTGAGAAGTGGCAGGATCTGCTGGAAGTATGCCAGCCTAGGACATGGTGTCCATGAATCTCATCATATGGCCCATGACCTCCTGGAAGCCTGGCGCCGTCATAAAGCCTGCTAGAGCAGGAGCTACTGGAGGCACCTCGTCCTGCTCCTCAATGATAGGGTCCTCTAGTGGTGCAACTGGTACAGCTCTGGGATGCCCTCGTTACTTACCTAGAGCAGGTTTCCTACCCCAGCCTCTACCACAACCTTGAGCGGCGGAGGTAGCGGCATCTCGCGGATCAGGAACATCGGATGCACGCGTCCTCACCATCTGTGAGAGAATAGAAGAACAAGTTTGAGTACATCATCAATTGCACGATAGAATATGAAAGAAGAGATATTTCTTAACACCCTATAGCCTCCTGAAGATAAGTACGTACGTCTCTGTACCGATCCGCAGGACTCTACTGGGTCTGCCCGTGACTCGTGAGACTTACGTCAACCTAGGGCTCTGATACCACCTTGTCACGACCCAAAATCCTAACTCAGGTCGTGATGGCGCCCAACAGCGGGGTCAGGCAAGCCAACATTTAAACTACCGTGGTTCCTTCTCATTTGCCTTAAACATATCAATATATATACTAAGTTACAAAGCTTAGATTATTAACCGATTAGGGGTAACTAACCAGTTTTAAACAAAACTGTCATAATGGGGTGTGAGTCCAAAATATGCATATATGTACGGACATAATCTACACAAATACTACGTGTGTGCCAGGAACTAGTGTCACGGGTATCACGGGCATACTAACTGGATATACAAAAGGTAGAATATACAATCCCACTGTCTGAAACAAATAGACGGGATCATAAGAAAAAAAAACTCCATGGTGCTGCTGAGGATCGTTAGGAGAAGCAGCTCACCGTGAAGTCAGGTCCGCTACTGTCAATATCTAGCTCCAGTCTGATAACCAGATGCACCAGCCTCAGAACCTGTACAGTTAAGTACAGAAGTGCAGCATGAATACACATAAAATCCTTAAGATTTACCTCCCACATTCGTTTCATTTCAACTAACAATTATTATAAAATTTCAGGGAAAATAATACTAAGCAAAACATGTATTTATAACATATATATATCGTCACAGGAAAGAATATAAGGCATGTTGTGAGCCTAACTACCCGGACATAGCAATAATAGTCGCTACATACGGACTCTCGTCACTTGGTGCGTACGTAGCCTCCAAACAAGTACATATAGCATATCAAATACCTAGAGGGACAATTCCCTCTTACAAGGTTAGAAAGGAGACTCACCTCGTGTCGAATCTACCTCTCGAACCAAGAACGTGCCCGCAACTCTGAACTCTACACCCGAGGACTCGTAACTGGAGTAGAAAAAATCCGTATAATATTCTTGGAAAAGATTACACTGTACTCAACCACAAAATTTAATATTGCTATGATCCTAAATTTTCTCGCAAGAATTTCGAATAGTAGTGTTTATGTTATTAAAAGCTAATGTTCTGGTTTCGTATACAAGATATGAAAAAGTGAAGCTTGTTGACGACATTATACATGAGTTTGCACGTTCTGCCTTTTTGGAAAATCTATCCAGCATTTAGTCAATCCTATGTGCTAATTGTAGGGAATGAATAATGCTTTGATCTTTGTCTTTTATATTTAAGAGATGTTTATAAAACTGGCTAGGTCAAGGTTTGCCACCTAGAGACATATAAACGTTAGTCATTGCTTATAATGTGGCTAGTTGCCACGTTTCTATTTTTGGGTAATTATTAATCTTTATCCACTTATTAGTTAATTGGATAATGTCCCGTTATCCGGTAATTAACCAATCACCCGTATAATTAAGAATTATTTTCACTTACTTAAAATTCTATTTATTTTCAGGATACTTCATATATACTTTATATATTACACTATCGTGGTCATATGGTACATTGCATGGTACTAGTCCATAAATACCGAGTATTGATGAAATTGTTTTACGGGTCTTTACACCCCCCCTCCACTTAGAATCATAACTTAAGAACTTCAAGTTCTTGATTCCTATAACAATGCACCGAACCGACCTATACTACTCGGAATGACACCAAATTTTGCAGGCAAGTCATAAATGAAATAACGGAACTATTCATGGTCCCGAAATTCCGTTCGGACCTCAATAACATAAAATCACATTCCAAAACCCGAACCACCCATCCCAGCAAGTCATAAATCATAAGAAGCCGCTATGTGAAGTCTCGAGGTAGGGGAACGTCGTCCTAATATGCAGAACGGTCGGTCGGGTCGTTACACCCAATTGGCTAATTTATGAAATAATTGAAACCTAATGGACAAAAAATGATTAAAAATGATATACAGAGCTGTGACACACTTTGATATTATTTATTACATAATTTATGAATAATCATTTAGATATGAAGTATTGAATAAATATGAGAATAATTTAATAAAATAGGAAAAAATAGGAAAAAATGCTCATTATTTTAAATAGTGATTTTGAAAGGTTATATGCAAGTTAAAAAATAATTTGGAAAAAATTGAATATCAACAGGTCTATGATTTTTTATGATTTTATTCTTTCTAGTAGTATCATTAGTTGGAAGGAGACTTTCCAGCTTGTTATACTTCATTGTTGTGTGTAGTACTCAGTAGAGCCTTTGCAAGTGCTGAGGGCAAGTGGAGAGACATTGTTCCTGTTGATAAAGATAATTCAACCCAACACGAAGATATGTCATTTATATCTTGAATTATTTCTTTGTATTTTTAGAAAACTCTTTATCCTTCTACGGTTGAAAGACTCATTGTTGTAATAGAGTTGGGAAAGAAAAACCTATTGTCCTTGTAGGACTATGGAAATTATTCTCTTATAGGTTTGAGATTACTTGAGATATATATATATATATATATAGGGATTGTAGTTGCGGATTCTTTGTATTGTACCTTATTTCTAGCTCATAGCGCAATTCGCTATGTTTGATTCAGACTTACAATGGACTTGGATAAGAAAAGGTCTATGATATGTTATGATTTTATTCTTTCTAGTAGTATCATCAATTGGAAGGAGACTTTTCAGCTTGTTATACTTCATTGTTGCGTGTAGTACTTAGTAGAGCCTTTGCAAAGGCTGAGGGCAAATGGAAAGACGGTGTTCCTGTTGATAAAGATAATTCAACCCAACACAAAGATATGTTATTTATATCTTGAATTATTTCTTTGTAGTTTTAAGAAACTCATTATCTTTCTAGGCTTGAAAGACTCATTGTTCTAATAGAGTTGGGAAAGAAAAACCTATTGTTCTTGTAGGATTGTGAAAATTATTCTCTTATAGGTTTGAGATTACTTGAGATTTATATATAGGGATTGTAGTTGCAGATTCTTTGTAATTTACCTTCTTTCTAATTCATAGCGCAATTCGCTATGTTTATTCAGACTTACAATGGACTTGGATAAGAAAAGCTCTATAATATGTTATGATTTTTTCTCTCTAGTAGTATCATCAGTTGGAAGGAGACTTTGTAGCTTGTTATACTTCATTGTTATGTAGTACTTAGTAGAGCCTTTGTAAGGGCTGAGGGTAAGTGGAGAGACATTGTTCCTGTTGATAAAGATAATTATACCCAACACGAAGATATGTTATTTATATCTTGAATTATTTCATTGTACTTTTAGGAAACTCATTATCCTTCTAGGTTTGAAATACTCATTGTTCTAATAGAGTTGGGAAAGAAAAACCTATTGTCCTTGTAGGATTATGAAAATTATTCTCTTTTAGGTTTGAGATTACTTGAGATATATATATAGGGATTGTAGTTGCGCATTCTTAGTATTGTACCTTCTTTCTCATTCATAGCGCAATTCGGTATGTTTATTCAAACTTACAATGGTCTTGGATAAGAAAATATCTATGATATGTTATGATTTTATTCTTTTTAGTAGTATCATCAGTTGGAAGGAGACTTTGCAGCTTGTTATACTTCATTGTTGTGTGTAATACATAGTAAAGACTTTGCAAGGGCTGAGGGAAAGTGGAGGGAGGTTGTTCCTGTTGATAAAGATAATTCAACCCAACATGAAGATATGTTATTTATATCTTGAATTATTTCTTTGTATTTTTAGGAAACTAATTATCCTTCTAGGTTTGAAAGATCCATTGTTCTAATAGAGTTGGGAAAGAAAAACCTATTTTCCTTGTAGGATTATGAAAATTATTCTCTTATAAGTTCGATATTACTTCACATATATATATATATATATATATAGGAATTATAGTTGCGGATTCTTTTTATTGCACCTTATTTCTAGCTCATAGCGCAATTCGCTATGTTGATTCAGACTTATAATGGACTTGGATAAGAAAACGTCTATGATATGTTATGATATTATTCTATTTAGTAGTCTCATCAGTTGGAAGGAGACTTTGCAGCTTGTTATACTTCATTGTTGTGTGTAGTACTTAGTAGAGCCTTTGCAAGGGCTGAGGGAAAGTGGATAGACATTGTTCCTGTTGATAAAGATAATTATACCCAACACGAAGATATGTTATTTATATCTTGAATTATTTCATTGTACTTTTAGGAAACTCATTATCCTTCTAGGTTTGAAATACTTATTGTTCAATAGAGTTGGGAAAGAAAAACCTATTGTCCTTGTAGGATTATGAAAATTATTCTCTTATAGGTTTGAGATTACTTGAGATATATATATATATAGGGATTGTAGTTGCAGATTCTTGGTATTGTACCTTCTATCTCATTCATAACGCAATTCGGTATGTTTATTCAAACGTACAATGGACTTGGAAGCTGCCTCTCTTTACCCGGGAAGGATGAATGAGTTGTTGGGTATAGTTATGATGGCCAATTTTGACCGAGCAAGACGGTTTGAGAGATTTAGGCCGCACTCTTGTTTCTGAACTGCCTACATATCCCTGGTTTTACAGGAATTAGGCCGTGTGTAGTTATGGATTCATCAGCGGAATATATCAATGAAATCATTGCAAGAACGGACAGAAGGTTTTGGGATAGGTGACAGAATAGCTATGGTGAGAGGTCAGGTTTGAGATAACTGAAGGAATCGGAGCGGGATTGTGGTTGATTATCGGGCCACCTGCAAGTAAAGTAACTACAAACATATATTCGTGCGGAAATTTAAACATGATGTAGGTTCCCTTCGAACCATGAAAGTTGTCTTCGGACGATTGAGGATGACGTCCTTAGACCATGACGTCCTAGGCCATGAATTGTTTAGTGAGAGATTCGCAGGCCATGATATGATGTTCTCGGTCCACGAAGATGGTGCCTCCGAACCATGACGCCTTTGAATAATGACATGCAACTTTGAGAGATCCTCAGGCCATGGCATGATGTCTTCCGTCTATGAGGATGATGCCTTTAGACTATGGAGCCTTTGGAAAAGTTGGCGATATTTCAGCCCATGAGATGTAATAATATGATGTCAACAAGACAAGGTTTAGTCTTGTGAAGTGGAGGGCAGAGCTTAGCCCGAAAAAAGAGCAGATAGATAGTGCCAGAGAGATAACACTTAGTCTCGGCGAAAGAATGTAAATTGGAGGCAGAGCTTAGCCTCAAGCAAGTATGGAGACAGAGCTCAGTCTCATGCGGGTAAAGGCAGAGATTAGCCTTATATAGATGTGGAGGCAGGGCTTAGCCCCATGCAAGCAGGGAGGTAGAGCTTAGCCTCATGTAGATGCGGGACATGGCTTAGTCCCATGCAGATGAAGGCAGAGATTAGCCTTATGCAAATGTGGAGGCAGAGCTTAGCCTCATGCAGATGTGGAGGCAGGGCTTAGCCTCATGAAAGATGCGGGACATGGCTTAGTCCCATGCAGATAAGGCATATATTAGCCTTATGCAAGTGTGGAGGTAGACCTTAACCTCATGCAAGATGCGGGACAGGGCTTAGTCCCATGCAGATGAAGGCAGAGCTTAGCCTTATGAAAATATTGAGACATAGCTTAGCCTCATGCAAGACGTGGAGGCAGGGCTTAGCCTCAACATGATGCGGGACAGGGCTTAGTCCCATGCAGATGAAGGCAGAGCTTAGCCTTATGAAAATATTGAGACATAGCTTAGCCTCATGCAAGACGTGGAGGCAGGGCTTAGCCTCAACATGATGCGGGACAGGGCTTAGTCCCATGCAGATGAAGGCAAATATTAGCCTTATGAAAATATGGAGACAAAGTTTAGTCTCATGCAAGATATGGAGGCAGGGCTTAGCCTAATGCAGGATGCGGGACAGGGCTTAGTCCCATACAAATGTGGAGGAAGGGCTTAGCCTCATTCAAGTGTGGAGGTAGAGCTTAACCTCATACAAGATGCGGGAAAGGGCTTAGTCCCATGCAGATGAAGGCATAGATTAGCCTTATGCAGGAAAATAGAATAACTAGCAGATGGTAGCAAACCTTTCTTAGCTGGTAGTGGATTTTAGTATCGCGGTTGTTATGAAGATTGTGACTTCGAGGCATGTATATTTTTTGTTCCTGCAACCAAAGAAAAATCGTGAGTTCTGTAAAGGGGAGGTCGGTTCGTGCCTCAATCGGTCTGCCTGTCTTGACTTGCTGGCCCAAAGGTCTTGTTCAAATTATTGGGTTAGCGTTTGCTAAACAGAGTTATTTGGCAAGAAATCATGCATAGTTTGGAAGACATAGTAAAAAAATATATGTTTTATGAAATTGGTCAGATGAACCAGTGACTACGACACGATCCGAGACATTGCAACCTCTCCTGCTATGGAATTTTGAGGGTCCTCCTCAAAATTCTGCCCCTGTTTCTAATTGCAGGGGAAAATAAGATTTTTGTTGAATTATGACCGAACCCATAGGGCTGCCTATGTATCCTCTCTTAAACAAGAATCAGGTCGAGCGTAGTTAAACTTACATCATATGAGGAAAGCATAAAGAGTTACACATAGTATCGCTTAATTACATATGAGTTGATCGATTTTGGCCAGACTTCTCCTTTCATTTTTGCAAGTATGAGAGCTCCTCCTGTCAATACTCTGTGAAACATGTATGGATCTTGACAGTTGGGAGATAATTTCCCTTTTTCTTCATCTTGATGCGGAAATATCTTCTTCAACACCAGCTGCCCCGGTGTGAATTATCTCGGCTTGACTTTTTTGTTGAAGGCTTTGGTCATTCTGTTCAGGTAGAGTTGTCCGTGACATACCGCATTCATCCTTTTTTCGTCTATGAGGGCTAGTTGCTCATAACGACTCTTTATCCATTCTGCATCGTTGAGCTCAGCTTCTTGTATGATCCTCAAGGAAGGAATCTCTACTTCGACGGGAATAACAACTTCAGTACCATAAACCAGAAAATATGGAGTTTCCCCGATTGATGTTCGGATTGTGGTACGATATCCCAACAAAGAAAATGGCAGCTTCTCATGCCACTGTTTGTGATTTTCCACCATCTTCCTTAGTATCTTCTTGATATTCTTGTTGGCGGTTTCTACAGCTCCGTTCATCTGAGGTCTGTAGGTTGTGGAATTCTTGTGCTTGATTTTGAAAGTCTCGCTCATGGCCTTCATTAGATCACCGTTGAGATTGGAAGCATTGTCGGTGATGATTGATTCTGGAACTCCGAACCGATAATTAATTCGGTGGGGAACAAAATCTGCCAAGACTTTCTTAGTTACTGCCTTGTAAGACGCTGCTTCAACCCATTTGGTGAAGTAATCAATAGCTACCAAGATGAATCAGTGCCCATTTGAGGCGGTGCGCTCGATTGGTCCAATGACATCCATTCCCCAGACGGCGAATGGCCAAGGTGAACTAGTTGCATTGAGCTCATTTGGCGGAACTTTTATCATGTCTACATGTACTTGACATTGGTAGCATTTCCAAACATACTGGATGCAATCAGTCTCCATGGTCATCCAGAAATAACCGCCTCGAAGTATCTTCTTCGCCAAGACAAAGCCATTCATATGCGGGCTGCAGGTTCCAACATGTATCTCTTCAAGTAGTTTAGAAGCTTCCTTCGCGTCGATACACCCCAGCAATCCCAAATCAGGAGTTCTTCTGTATAGGGTTCCATCGCGGTGAAAAAAATGTTGGACAACCTCCTAAGCGTAAGTTTCTGAGTATGATTTGCATGCTCCAGGTATTCTCCTTCTGCCAAATATTCTTTGATGTCGTGGAAGCAGGGCTTCCCGTCTGTCTCCTCTTCAACATGAGCACAATATGCCGGTTGGCTATCGATCCTTACTAGGATAGGATCAATAAACTTCTTGTCTTGATGTTGTATCATGGATGACAAAGTGGCCAATGCATCGGCAAACTTATTCTGAATTCGGGGAACATGCCAAAATTTGTCTTTGTGAACCTCTTTCTCAATTCCTGCACATGGTGCAAATATGGCAATATCTTGGAATTCTTGGTGACCCACTCTCCTTGTACCTGGTGCACAAGAAAATCTGAATCACCGATTACCAGCAACTCCTGAATATTCATGTCGATGGCCATGTTGAGCCCTAGTATGCAAGCTTCATACTCTGCCATGTTGTTGGTGCAAGGAAACCTGAATTTAGCAGATACTGGATAATGTTAGCCAGTTTCCGAAATCAAGACAGCTTCAATGCCGACTCCCTTGAAATTGGCCGCTCCGTCAAAGAACATCCTCCAACCGTCATAGGGTTGAGCAATGTCTTCTCCTATGAATAATACCTCTTCATCGGGAAAATACGTTTTCAGGGGTTCGTACTCTCCTTCCACAGGGTTCTCAGCAAGATGGTCCGCCCGTTCCTGTCCTTAGACTATCTTTTGAGTCACATAAACAATATCGAACTCACTTACCAGGATTTTCCACTTAGCCAGCTTGCCACTGGGCATGGGTTTCTGAAAGATACACTTCAAAGGGTCCATCCTTGATATGAGGTATGTTGTGTAAGCACAGAAGTAGTGCCTCAGCTTTTGAGCTATCCATGTTAGAGCACAACAGGTACGTTCCATCAGAGAGTACAATGCCTCATATGGAGTGAACTTCTTACTCATATAATAGATAGCTTGCTCCTTTATCCCCGTCTCATCATGCTGCCCCAGAACGCAGCCGAAAACTCCATCTAGTACTGCAAGGTAGAGTAACGATAGGTACTCCTTGTCTCGTCTACCCTGCTCTGGCGAGACCAAGACTGGTGGCGTTGATAGGTACTCCTTGATTCTATCGAAGGCCTTTTGACAATCCTTGGTCCAACTGGTTGCAACATCTTTCTTTAAGATCTTGAAGATTGTTTCGGATATGACTGTGGACTGGGCTATGAACCGGCTGATGTAATTTAACCATCCTATAAAGCTCATTACATCCTTCTTACTCTTTGGCGGTCGCAACTCCTGGATGACTTTGACTTTTGATGGATCTAGTTCTATTCCTCGGCGGCTGACGATGAACCTAAGCAACTTTCTGGCATGGACCTCGAATGCACACTTTGCAGGGTTTAGCTTCAACTTGTATTTCCGCAGTCTATCGAAGAACCTCTTCAAATCTGTTATATGATCCGTGGCTTTCTTAGATTTAATAACGACGTCGTCCACATATGCCTCGATCTCCTTATGTATCATGTCATGGAAGATGGTAGTCATGGTCCTCATGTATGTGGCCCCAGCGTTCCTCAACCCAAACGACATCATCTTGTAGCAGTATACCCCCTAGGGTGTAATAAAAGTTGTTTTCTTAGCATCCTCTTCGTCCATCCAGGTCTGATGATAACCGACAAAAAAATCCACAAATGACTGAAGTTCATGTTTGGCGCAGTTGTCGATTAGGACGTCTATGTTTGGAAGAGGGAAATCATCCTTAGGGCTAGCTCTGTTGAGATCAAGATAATCGACACAAACCCTGACCTTTCCATCCTTCTTCGGAGCCGGCACGATGTTGACTAACCATGTTGGATATTCAACCACCCTGAGGATTTTGACCTTGATTTGCTTAGTAACCTCTTCCTTAATTTTCAAACTCATGTCAAGCTTGAATTTCCTGAGTTTCTGCTTCACTGGTGGACACATTGGGTTTGTGGGAAACTTGTGAGCCACAATGGATGTACTTAATCCGTTCATATCATCGTATGACCATGAAAATATGTCATCATATTCCTTCAAGAACTGTGCATACTCATCTTTCTCTGACGGTGATAAGTGGATGCTGATGCGAGTCTCCTTGACAGTTTCAGAATCTCCTAAGTTGATTACATCAGTTTCATCCAGATTAGACATGGGCTTGTTCTCAAAATCTTCTACTTCTCTGACAATTTCCTCGGGTATGATATCTTCTTCCTCCAAATCATTAACCTTTTGTTGCGTCGTCTTATTACATGTCATAGTCATTGGTTCATCAAGACAGGAAATAGTAATGCTGTATAGATAAAAGTATGAGAGAAAAATTGTAATAATAAATATTAATTCATTGAAATATAAAAGCGATTTTCAATAATTTAAACAAACGTTTTGGAACACTGGAAATTTTATTTAAAAAAAACAATGTAGGTAGGGGAATTATTTTAGAAAGAAAAATAAATAATGTTGTTCAGCCTTGCTACCCGGGACTCGTCGGGCCCTAGATGGTATGACAGTCCAATTTCTGAGGAATGATCCCATTCTCACAGCCTGGATGGTTAGGCCTTCCTCTTCCTCCTCCTCGACGATTACACAACAGACCATGTCCTCGTCTTCCAAGAATAGGTTCCTTAAGGCTGCCAGTGCTTCTTCTTCCTCTGATCCCCATATGATGTCGGCGTGTTGGAAAGTGTATTCCAAGTGCGGTATTGGATTCTCCAATGGATAGTAAGGACCGCACCATGAAGACGACCAGATTTTGTACTCTCGCCAGGTGTACTGATATCCCAGCCCAAAAGTATTGTCGTGACGCTTCAATTATATCGGCTTGGAAATGCCCTGAAGATTCTTGCCGAGACCCTTACCAGGTTCATATCCGCTCCAATTCATTATTCTTGCTATCTTAATATCCCACCACTTATCTTTATCGATTGCATTGACCCGCTCAATGTGATGATAAGTTTCTCCACCAAGCCTTCGTCTACCCTCAACTACCGGGATAGCCTGGCGGTTGTAGATGGGGTTGCTCCCGTCTCATGGATAATCACCTCCTGGTGGTTCCATTCAAATTTCACCTCCTGATGCAAAGTGGATGCCACAAATCCATCGGCATGTATCCATGGTCGTCCCAACAAAAAATTGTAGGATGCAGATATGTCTAACACCTAGAACTCGACTTCAAACCACGTAGGCCCCATCTGCAGGCACAGATTGATTTCTCCGATGGTGGACCTTTGAGACCCTTCGAATGCCTTCACATTCATGGTTCCCTCTCGTATTTCGTACAGTTCTTTGCCCAACCTCTTCAGTGTGGTCAGTGGGCAAATGTTAAGGCTGGACCCTTTGTCGATCAGAACCCTGGTAATGAAGTAATCTTTGCATTGCACGGTAATATGTAGTACCTTGTTATGACTCAAACCTTCAGGTGCTAATTCATCCCCGTGGAAAGTGATCTTGTGACTTTCCAGTACTTGCCCCACTATATTTGCCATTTCCCAACTCGTGATGTTATTGGGCACATATGCTTCGTTCAATATTTTCATCAGAGCGCTCCTATGTGATTCTGAATTCTGCAGCAGTGACAAGATAGATATCTGGGCCAGAGTATTGTTCAGATGATCTATGACTAAGTACTTTCTTGCTTGTACCTTCCTCTAGAGGTCATCCGAGCCTGTTTCAATGAGGGGCGGTCTGTTGGAGGCTTGGTTAATGGATTCTCGCAAATGTTCAGGTGTGTAGACTCTTCCGATCGTAGTCATCCCTTGTGCAGCACCAACTTCTTCTATTTTAGTCTTTCATCTTCTTCTAGCTTCAGCCACATAATCCCAGGGCACAACCTTGGTGTTGAAAGGCGGTGTGGTGGATACTGTCACTGTAAGTGATGTGGCTACCTTTACTTCAACTAGAATAGGTGTCGTGGCTAGTGTCACTACTTCAACCTCAAATGGCATAGGCATGTCTGTGGGTGGTGATACTTCAAACTCGAACGGGACTGATGCGGTTACCTCAACCTCTCCTGACGGCTGTACCTGCACTATAATGAGATTGAAGGTGACTGCGGGTTTCTTGGGGTCGTCACCCTCTTTGATTAACCCGATCGATCCCTCCAGATCCAATTCTTCATCCATTTCTATTACATTGACGCCTTCACCCCTGTGATTTGGGAGAGGGTTATTGCGAACATTAGGAGTAGCCTCCTTGGCGTGGACGATTTTATTGTCGATCAAAGCCTGGATATTTTCTTTCAATGAGCGGCATTCATCGATGGTATGCCCCTTATGCCCGAATGATTTGCACAAGTCTTGTTTGGATAGACCTATTGGGATGGATCATATGTGGCTATAGAAGGGATGTGAGTGACATAACCAGCAACTTTCAACCTCTCATACAGCTGGTCGATAGGTTCAGCAATAGCAGTATACTGTTTGGGTGGTCTGCGGTCGAAGTTAGGTCAGGGTCTGGGGAAGTTTTGGCGAGTTAGAAGTGACTGAAAATCAGGCGGTTGGGAGTTGTATGTGTGATAGACAGTGTCTGGTAAGGAATATCTGGGGGATGTGGGTTGATATGTAGGTGGAGGTGACGGTTGATAGGTGGGTGGGTGTGATGATTGATATGTATGTGGAGGTGCTTGGTATGCAAGGGGATAGGTTTGATATACGAATGGGGTTTTGGGTCCTTGGGCAACCATGACCGCTTCTACGTCCTTCTTCTTGGATATACCACCGGACTGCAGTGCTTTGTTAGTGGATTACAGTCCTTAAAAATCGTAACCATCCCGCTCTTGATACCCTCTTCAATCCTTTCACCCAGCTTGATGATGTCGGAGAACTTGTGATTTTCAATTACCATCAGTCTTTCATAATATTTCGGGTCATGTGCCTTGACGAAGAATTTGTTCATCTGCTCTTCGTCCAACGCCATCCTGAATTTGGCCTCTTCTAACCTCAAACGAGTGGCATACTTGCGAAAGGTTTCAGTAGGTTTCTTCTTGAGATTCTAAATGTAAAAGACGTCTGGGGCGTTCACTGTGTTGAGACTGAATCGGTCCATTAAATCTGATGCCATACTCACCCAGTTAGACCACTTCTTAAGATCCTGGCTGATGTACCAGGACAAGGCATCCCCTGTAAGACTCCTCATGAACAGTTTCATCCGGATCTTTTCGTCTCAATCGACTCTGACCGGTTTATCACAATAGGTCCTCAAGTGAACCCTGGGATCACCCGTACCATCAAATATCTCGAACTTGGGAGGTTTGTATCCCTCTGGCAGTTCTACATCCGGCTGTATGCACAGGTCTTCATAGTTCAGACCTTCTATCCCCTTGCTTCCTTCTACGCCTTGAACTCGGCTAGTCAACTTCTTGAGTTCCTCGGCCATGTTCTTGATGAGAATGTCCTTCTTACTGGACTCTAGTGTATAAGAGATGGGTTGAGTGAAGTGAGGTAGGGTCTCCACTTATATGGTATTGTTCTGGTGGCCTGGCGCCTGAGCATAGTGGTGATCATTTATGGAATTTTGTGGTTCAGGAATGACTGGTGGGGTGTTTCGTGGAGTGTGGCAGGTGTTTTGCTGGTATTGTGGTGGCATGGTTTGATTTTGTGGTGGTGTTGTGTAATGGTGAGTTGCAGGAGGATTATGTGGGTGTTTGTTGGGTGTGTTTTGAGGTGGTGCGGGGTTTTGGTTGTTCAGATGGCTGATGTTCGGCACACTAAGTGAGACGGACAAGTTTACTATGTTCCGGACTTGCTCAAATTCTCCCTGGAGTTTTAGTATTCTTTGTTCGAGTTCAAAAATAACATCACTCGGGACCTGAGTACCCCGACTATCAGAAGCCTCTAGATGCTCAGCTGGTGTAGTGTTTTCCATTCTGATGTTGTTCAAGTATTCCAACTTCGTTTTTCCCTTGTCTTTAGGTGGACTAGGAGGAGGAGAAGGTGGAGGGCCCCTCGGTCTTGTATGATATGTTGATGATTCCATATTGCACGAACCATCCTTTGGAGAAGAGGGAAATATCAAAAAGAAAGAAAATAAAAACAAAAGGTAGCCAAGTGAGTGAGGATTATGAAAAGAGTATTTGTAGTATTTAAACACGTATTGCAGAAATGAAAACGTGTCCTACTTTGAGAGCCTCGTTGCGCCCGAGGTAGACGTAGCGACAAGTTGATTGGGAGAACTTAGATGCCAATAAAGGCTTTATTTCATTAGTATAAAACAGACGAATCCTAAAACTACGCTAAAATAACAATAGAAAACAAGTCACTAATAGCACTTGGCCTTATTACATTTATGAAAGCAAAAGTAATTCTAGACTATTTGGTCCCAGAAGGACCTTCCCCAGATTCGATCTTCTTGACTCCATCTAACATGTTTCCCAGCTCGCGCAGTCCCAGCAGCAGGTATGCTCTAGCCAAGTGTCCTCTCTCATTCTGGCAATCCTCAATCCTCTTTACGACCTTGCCTTCCATCTCCACTATACCTCGCTCCAGATATTCAAGATTTCTGTTGGAAGTGATATCCATCTCTTTCCACTCCTCGATCAGCCTTCTATTGTTCTCATGTATTTCACTGTGCTCATTCTCGGAATCGTGGATCCTCTTGCGCTGTCGGTTGTACTTGACCTGAGCCTCAGCATCCTCATCTATGATTCTATTGCCTCGACTGATTCCCATCCTCACTACCGCATCCAAGTTATCTTCTAGCCACGCCAGGTAGAGAGGTGCACACCGAGCATAGTACCTGTCTTGCTCAATAGTGTTTTTCTCCATGACGATCTTGCAATGACACATGTGCTGAGCTTGACACTTGTAAGGGATGTCGTCGTCCTGAAAGTTCGATTTAAAGTGACCCATCTTTGCGACCCTTGGTACAACCTGCCTCCTGCCCGCTTGCCTCATGACTCAGATAGGAACATAAGGATATATTCCTTTCAACCTAATCAGCACTAAGTGTGAGGCATCCCTAGATCTGATGATAAACTCGTCCGTCGGGAACCATTCAAACATCCATTGCACTTGCTCCTGGTCAGATTGTCGAAGAACTCCACCTAGTCTTTGGCACTTTCCGGCTGGGCAAATCTGTCCGGAATGTTGGTCATCCGCTTGGGGTGATGGAAAGCAATATGGTCATTCCAAGCCCTTCGCGGAAGTTCTTGGTGATACTGGCCTCTTCGAAGATGTTCCAATAACCACAATTGCAGCAATAGGTTACAACCCTCAAAATGTTTAACACCTCTTTGACAACGCTCCAAAGCCCGGTAGATGTTAGCTAAGATCATAGGGAAGATAATGTATGTTTGTCCATTGATCCCTTCCATCAAAGTCCTGGCGACCATGGCTAGTCTGGTATGGATCATTTCCCTTTTCATCGGGAACATTATCAAGCCCAAAAAGCAACACAATAAGCACGAACACTTTGCGGTGGATGTGGCCCAGCGAAGTGATAGCAAACTCGTCATGGTAGGTGCGATAAGATTTGCTATGACCGTATCTTTCATACAAGTATTCAAAAGGTATGTAAGATTTTTTCAGGCACTCCAGTTCAGCATTTTTCTTCAACCCCATCATCTTAAGGAACCCTTTACCAGTGCGGTTCTCAGGTACCAATAATCCAGGGCTCTCCCAAGCCAGTCCAGCCAGTCCCCTAATTTCTTCCAAAAGCGGTGTCAGTTCAATATTCCCGTAGTGGAATACAACCCTTTCACTATCCCGAAACAAAGTTGCGGCTTCAATCAACATATTGTTTGGCTGGATGTCTAGCAGAGAAGGTAAGTTTCCCAAATATTTCCGCATGTGTTTCTTATCACTTGAAGGAAGGTCTTCCCACCAGTCTAGGAGAATTGGTGAATGTTGCTGACCATACCAAATCTGGGGACCTCGTGCCTAATTTTCTGCAAGATAAAAATGGTTAGGCCCTTTCCCCCACCCGATTCGACTATTTATACACTCATGATTTGAATTTTGGCATTTAGTTCTCCAAATAAATGCACATAATGTGGTTGCGTCCGATGGGATTATGAAAACCCTGGTGGACTTTGGATAAGGCTTGTCTTAAAGGGTTATTATGCGGACAACATAGTAACCTGGCTAGGTTTGACCATGACGCATGCACAATAATTGTTACACCCCATGTTTTCGTACGTGAGAGTACATCGTAAGTCAATTGATGTAAGCTCAGAAATAAGATTATATTTGATGGAATATAAATTAAGTTGATGTTGAGGTTGCCTCTCTTATTCTTATGTTATCAATGTTGTTGGTACTTTCTGATTCTTATAAGATTCTCGATGAAGAGTTAGCCCTAATGATGTGTACGGAGAATATCGACCTAGCGTCACTCCGAAATGTTCAGAACATGATTCCAATGAGTCCTGAATGCATTATATATATGTATCTATTTTACTCTACCGAGCCGCGCTATAGTCGGCCGGGTATGGAACCTATTGTGCAACCACTGATCAGTTGGGTTTACCGAGTCCTCTTTGAGACCGGGTATGATATGATGATGATGATGCCCACAGATGCGAATGTTCTATGATGATGATGATGCCCACAGAGGCGGATGTTTTAAAATGATTATGTGTATATATNATGTCGCGGCCCAGTTCCGGCTATGTTGTATTACTTATGCTTCTTTAGAGGCTCATAGACAGGTGTCGACTCATGTATAGTTTGGTATGCCTTGTTGGCTAATTTTTGTTGTATAGTCTTTCATGGCAGCGTTGTAGCTCATACCTTTTATGTATTTTCTTAGCAATCTAGTCATCCCATGTGATGTATGTTCATGATCCATGTCTACCATTTTATTGATCCCGTTATCCCTTAAAGATATTAAAGAACACTAGATAAAATGTACGTTGGTGCTCGGCAAATATGGCTCAGGTTCTAGTCATGATCCTCCAGTTTGGGTCGTGACAAACTTGGTATCAGAGCATGTCTGTCTTAGGGGTTGTCTATGAGCCGTGTCTAGTAGAGTCTTGTTTATGGGTGTGTTGTGCACCACACTTATAAGCAAGAGGCTACAGGGCATTTAGGACTGTTACTCTTTCTTCTTACTCTAGATCGTGTGGTAGAGCTCAATCGTAAGAACTCAATTTCCTCAATTCTATCTTATTTATAATACGACGATGCATACATCTTGAAAGATGGATGGTAAGAGATTGCAATGTGGCTGTGGAAGAGTTGAGTCATAGGAACTCAATTTTTCATCATGCTTATGATGAGTAAATGTGATGGCTTCAGCAGATCATGTGTGTACTAAGATGTGTTAGTTTCTTAATAAGGAGCTCTAAGGAAAGAATATCTATCTACCCATATGGTAAAAAGAAATAAGAGAATCAGAAGGTAGATACGAGTTTTAGCAAGTAAAAGAAGCAAGATAAAGAAGGGTACGAGGTACCTAGTTAATAAAGATTATCAGTATTTATAATTCTGGCAGAGAAATATAAGCATTTTTAGTTACTTTCAACGGTAACAGAGATATCTACAATTGTCCATACCAATCTCAATTATGCCCTATGGGAGCTAACTGAAATAATTTAAGAGAAGGATAGGATATCAGGATCCAACTGGGGTTAGAGTAACCGAAAATTGTGGATAGATTGTTATCATTATTTAACATTTTTGAAGGGTAGTGCAGAACATGGTAATAGTTCTCATTTGGAGATAGCCATATGGTCACTCTAGAATAGAACAGTCAGATATGAATACTAGAATATTCAGAAATTTCAGAAGATAGGCACTAGGATCCTAGAAGGGATAAATATTTGCCTTAGTATGACTCCAGCCGCTAGTAAAAAAAAGAAAAAAAAAAGAAGAAGAATGTTAGGCGTCCCGAAGAGCCAGTGATATGAAGCAGGGGGAGCTAAATGTGAAAGAACATCATGTTGAAGTCTTTATAATAGGACGATAGACAGAGATATTAACATGAGAATAAGAAGAGAGTAAATTAAATATTATGAGTAAGAGGTGATGAATGAGTGATAACGGTAAATCAAAATATGGTATAATCATAAAGTCTATAGTCAAGTGAAGGAAAAACAAAAATGAGAGGAGACAGGCCTTGAGACAATACAAAAGTATAAGCCATAAAGACATACCCTTATTTCAAGAAATGAGTTGTGACTCACACGTGATTACCATAAGGAAAAGTTAGACCCCCAAGTAATATAAATTAGTATGGGATAGTAAACAAGAAAAAAAAACCGAACATGAATTAGGGATCAAAGGAATTGNAACTATGAGCAGAGTTAAGCTTAAGGTAATTAATGTGCCAGTTATACCACGTGTCACCCTTGTGTGTACGAAATTCAATTATACCTAGTGTAGAAGGGTTACCGCAAGGCGAGTAATGTCTGTGAAGATGTAAAAAAAAAATACCAAAGATGAAGAGGTAAATATCGAATGGTAAAGGAAGAATGTGGTAAAAAGGTGAAAGGAATAAGATTGCATTTATCCATATACAACATATATAATATAACTCCAGAACATTATGCAAGCATGATGTTGGGGAGAATCAATAAGGGTTTCGCACTCGATGATATTGATATATAAGTGGGAATGAACACTTGATACATAAGGATCCCGTACAAGAGGTAAGTTAAGACAAAGGACATAACCCAAGAGGCGTTACATAAAATAAAGATATGAGAGTTGACCAATGGGTAGTCAGTAGTTGATTCAGGAAGAGCCTAGTTATGGCTAGATAGGAGGATATAGGCAAATCAGTAGATCATGCAAGATAAACGTAGTGAAACCCAGCATAGGAAATTCAGTCTCTTAGATACAAAATCATAATCCTCGAGAAATATTCAGATAGGAGTTGGGGTAGTAGAAGGTACAATATAAGTGTTACGAAAATAAAAGAGAGTGCCACAATGGAGACAACTGAAATTTCAATTCAGAAGAAACCCTACAAGCACAAGGGCATGGAGGTAAGTAACTAAGGATAATGATAGGCGAGTAAGAACATCATAAATACTGTGGAATATACAATGTAATAAGGTCTCAACTTTATAAGACTTAGAAGTTCTTACCTAAGTACTACAACGAAAGACTAGCCGAGGAAATAAGGAAGCAGGTTCAACATAAGCATAGTGACCTAAAGTAGAAATGGTCTTGTAACAACAGTCTCACTATAATGTTGTATGCACTCCATAAGAAAGTGGCACCTATCGTATCTAATGAATGGAAGAAGAAAACAAAATCAATCAAAAGTTGATAATTAAGATCATATGAGTTACATGGAACTCCAGTATTCGTGGGCATTAAGATCATCCAAGTATCCATGCAGCAAGTGGCAGAATGACCAGGAAAAGTAATTGCTTACATTTAAAGACAATTGATAAGTCATGAAAGGACTATGATGCTAGCATGTTAAAAGGAAGGGTGCGAGTAATATAAATAGATATGCGTAGGTCGCAAGCTATGGTACAACAACAAGGTTTTATCTAGACAGGAGTAAGGATAAGAAAAGGTGAGTTAGAAGGTGACAATAATAGGCAAGTCCTCGGGATTAAACCCATAACAACAAAAGAGCTGATGGTTTCCATAAAGTTATAAAAAGCTTAGTATAGCATAAATGAACTCAAAGGAGTTTAAAATTGGGAGGATATGAAATGCTACCATGGTAGTAAAGTAAGGGTGTAATTGTGATACCTTTGATTGAGTAACAATTTTGAGATTAAGGATTTCATGAACTGCACAGGATTAGAATACCCCCATAGGATGAATCACATTGGGATGATATGCAATATAGTTATTAGAGTATAGTATCATCCTTAAGTGGATCAAGAAAATCACTTCAGATTTTCCCAGATGAGACGTGAGCCCTAGTGACGATATATTATATAAGAGCTTTCAAGTTATCAGTGGTATATTATACAACATTAAGGTGAATCAACAATAGATGTATGAAAGTTACAAAGTATGAAATGAGATTAGGCTGTCATTATTAAGATGAACAATAATAAGGAAGCATTAAAGGGCTTACATTTATACATATAGGATAAGCAGTGAGAGATTAACCTGGAGTTGGGTGGCAGGCTTCAATAATAACTAACCAAAGTAAGAGTTATGGTACAATATGACCTACCTAGTTATGATAAATCCATAAGCATATATGACTGAGGCTATGAAGCAATATATAGAAATAGTCGTAAGTTCAACAAAGTACCAAGAAAAGAACTTTAGTACACCTATAGATGCCTAGATGGATAACTTGTCATAGTACTATATATGTTCACAAAGTAAAGCCTAGAGATTGGTTAAAAGCTAATGGAAAAAGGAGATAAGAGTCACATTGGTGCACATTCAAGGTTAGAATCGTACAGGCTTCATGAAAGAAGGTAGAAAGAGTTACGCGATTGAAAGGAATTCGACCACAAGTCGTGGTGTGAGAAAGAGGCCTAAATGAGGGAATGCCCTAGCCTTTGGATTTATACACCGAACAACTCCCTAGATGGCAAAGATAATATTAAATTATTTGTAAGAGTTATTGCTTAAGATATGGAAAAGTGCATTAGTCAACATTCGAGGACGAATGTTCCTAAGGGGGGAATGATGTTACACCCCATGTTTTCGTACGTGAGAGTACATCGTAAGTCAATTGATGTAAGCTCAGAAATAAGATTATATTTGATGGAATATAAAGTAAGTTAATCATGTTAAATTGGAGGTTACAAATATTTAAGATCATGAATAACGAGTACCAAGAGGGTTGGAAAGCTTAGAAGCTAAACCAATTGAAGAAAATAAGTTTCGTCGAAAGTCGATGAGTTTGGAATGTTATAACATGTACTTTAGGGTGAGACTATGGTTCATTACATGATAAGGAGGTTATTCTATGAGTTAATTTTTATCGTATGATAGTTGTGTTCTACATTTTGAAGTCAAGCAAGTTGTGGAACAGAAGTTGGAATAGGTCTTCACAAGTTACATTCATAAATTTGTTGAAACTTAGGTCGAATGTAGCTGCACGTTTCTCCTAATATAAATAGAATTAGGGGATTCTTTACCTACCAAATTGAATATCTACGATTCTAGTTTCCAACGTATTAAACCGTTCATAAATACGACATAGGAGTAGAGACATATTTGCAGTTCCGCGAGACTGCGCAGACATCATAAGTGACAAGTAGGTGGTTCTCTAGAGCTTTTTGAGCAATACATTTCATGTGTTATATGAGGTCTTATTGGGACATATTATATACCACATTGAAGGTCAGGGAATTTAGTTTTAAAATCTCTTAACCGTTCATTCGTACGACATCGGGATATAAAGATATAAGCGTCGGAAGATGGACCAATCCTAGGGTGCCAAGCTAGCACCTCTTTGACTTTTCCAAACTTGATATATTTAAACCTTAGGTCGGATTTCTCTTCATTATTCAGCATAAAACTACTAGATAACACCCATAAACATAACCTCAAGCTATCTTGTAGGGCTTCAAAGAAGAATATCATCCCAGGCATGAAATCGAGAAGCAATAACATCAAAACGATCTCTACGACGTAAGTGTCATTATACCGTCTCTCTTTTTTATTTGTAGTTAGAGTTTTGGAACATACTTCATAGTTAAGAAACGTCTAATATCTGTATTTAAGTGCTTAAATATCAAGGAAGGTTGATAAATGTGTTTCCTAATAGGTAGAACACACGGGACGGTGATCGGAAGCCGTGAGTTCGAGTTATTTGACTTGTAGCGGACTGTTTTGTGTTACTGTTGGGCTGCGTGTTTTACTAATGTTTTGTGGCGTTTTGGAGGAGGAAGGGTGTGTAGAAACACCATATATATGTAGGGTTGTGAGCTGATCGTTTGTTGTAATATTTTCGGGTCGTTTGACACGACTACGGTGGTAATCTTATGTATGAAGTGATTAGGTTGTGTGTGGACTTTTTTGGGAGGCTTAATATGATTATTATTGATGTTGTTTGGGCTGTTTGGTGATTGTTTTGACTTGTGTGAAGTCATATATATAGGGTAGGTGTTGTCCGTTTCATCGTAAAATAGGTTATGGTCGATACATAATAGTTATGACGCTTAAACGATAACGGTAGTGTCGTTTCTCTTATTGTAGAATAAGGAGTTGTGACATTTGCGTAGCTTGAGGTTGGGGAAGTATATACAACGTATGTGAGGCTATCCCTTTCCTTCTTTTGCACAACTCTGATTGTACGTAATGCAATGAACGAGATTTCAAAGATACTCTACTCTTAGAAGCTAGCACTACTTACATTGTTTCCCTTCTTATGGAACAGTTGATGTTGAGGTTGCTTCTCTTATTCTTATGTTATCAATGTTGTTGGTACTTCCTGATTCTTATAAGATTCTCGATGAAGAGTTAGACCTAATGATGTGTACGGAGAATATCGACCTTACGTCACTCCGAAATGTTCAGAACATGATTCCAATGAGTCCTGAATGCATTATATATATGTATCTATTTTACTCTACCAAGCCGCGTTATAGCCGGCCGGGTATGGCACCTATTGTGCAACCACTGAGCAGTTGGGTTTACCGAGTCCTCTTTGAGGCCGGGTATGATATGATGATGATGATGCCCACAGAGGCGAATGTTCTATGATGATGATATGCCCACAGAGGCGGATGTTTTAAAACAATTATGTGTATATATGTATCATGCATTTCATGTTACTGTCTCTTTGAAGCACTCAGATGCTACAGGTTGTATCTCCTACATCTCTCTTTACATTACTATTCTTATTTATGCTTTTCTACCTTACATACTCAGTACTTTATTCGTACTGACGTCCTTTTTATTTGTGGACGCTGCATGTCGTGCTGCAGGTCCTGATAGACAGGTAGACGCAGCTCCCCCACCATAGTAAGCTTTCATGTTCAGCGGTTATATGTGAGATCCCTTCTCCGGACTTGTCGTGGTCTTGGTATGCATTTTGTTATAGATGTTATGGGTATGTCACGGCCCTGTTCCGGCTATGTTGCATTACTTGTGCTTCTTTAGAGGCTCATAGACAGGTGTCGACTCATGTATAGTTTGGTATGCCTTGTTGGCTAATTTTTGTTCTATAGTATTTCATGGCAGCGTTGTAGCTCGTACCTTTTATGTAGTTTCTTAGCAAGCTATTCATCCCATGTGATGTATGTTCATGATCCATATCTACCATTTTATTGATCTCGTTATCCCTTAAAGATAATAAAGAATACTAGATAAAGTGTACGTTGGTGCTCGGCAAATATGGCCCGGGTGCTAGTCATGATCCTCCAGTTTGGGTCGTGACAATAATAACAAGAGTAAGGTTACTATAGGGGTCAAGATCGGTACACTCAAGCGAACAACTTGAGGGGGAAAGGCACGGAACCGTCGACTGCACTGCTGATCGACTGATTTTACCGCAAATAAGCCTTTCTGAATTTAGAGGGTGATATAAATTGGAAGAGCGCAACCACTCTTCAAGCATTGCTATAGGATTTTTTTAGGCATGAGTGGAATATGATATTGAGCATGATTTATGCAGCAATAAATAAACAATAAATACCATGTTGTCACATATTTTCACATCATGAAGGCGATAAATACAACAGTTATAATTGAAAACGGTTACAGAGGAAAACAAAGAAACATGTAAGTTTCATATTGGAAAAATAAATTCCTGAGAAATTAAACAGCTCTTTCACATAAAGGGGAAAAGGAAAGGGGGCAGGTATAAAGTAAATCACATTTAGACAAATGTACAAAGCAGTTTGTTATGGTAAAAGCCTAGCATTCCCCAGCATAGTCGCAATGCTGTCGCGCCCCCTTTTTTCTCTCCTTGCAGATAGTCAGGGTTTTTGACATTATTGGGACAATTTGTTTCCTTTTGGGAAAGGGGTATAAGAAAGTTAAGAGTCGACATCTAACTAATTAAGGTGCGTTAGGGCACCTATTACAGGTCATTTATAAAACCAGTTTGTATTACTAGAGATTGCGTAAGGGCTTGAAGTTACTTCGAGGGGAAGGTTTTAGGAAACCCTCGAGGTCCACAACGGTGGGTCCCGACCAAACATACTTTGTGAATTAGTCAATTAGCAAATAAGCAGTCTAAGCATGCATATGTAAAAAAAAAAAGGCTTTTTAACAGATAAGTTGTCTAAGCACACATATGTAAAAGAAATAAAAGATTTTTAACAGATAAGCAGTCAAAGCACACATATGTAAAAAGGATAAGGGTTGTTCTAAAAGTTTTATCATATAGGATCATATCCATGCAATGCCCGGTAATCACCCCTCAATGAAAGGGGCTACACGTTGCATTAGCGCACAGGTCATCATATCCTTTACTACCCATTATCCCACCCCTTAGCGGTTATATGGGCTAATTTGATTAAAACAACTCTAAGCGTGTCGTTACCCGTCCCTTCCTTATGGTCTCGGAAGAGTTTAGGACCTCTAGACTTAGGCATTTCTACGCAATCCTAAGGTGTTTGAAAGGAAAAAATCTAGGCGACATCAAATAACACATAGGAAAATCAAATTGGGGGGGGGGGGGGGGGGGGGCCCCTGTTTTTTTACACACCCAGATTGGTTAAAAAAACAGCG
>ML293087.1:43625-57878 GCA_005239495.1 Nicotiana undulata
GGGGGGGGGGGGGGGGGGAGGGGGGGACAGTTAAGGGGCTCATGTTTACCTCCACATACATAGACAAATAAGCAGCATGTCTCAAACACAGATTCATGTAATTTAAAAGAAATCCTAGAATAGGGTATCTAGATGAGCATCAAAACACAGAGTATTCAACATTGTTTTTAAGGTCGAAGTGACAAAACCCTAATCAGTTTGCCTACTAATTTTAAAACCTATTAAACGTGAGCAGTTTATAAATAATCAGAGCACAATTTCTCAGTTTTATAAGGATATTAATTACCTAAGGCTTGCCTAGGCGTGTGGCTACATGCAATCATAGTGATAGAAGTTGTTTATACAATTTGAAGTTGTTTCAACCTATAGCCACGCTAATCTAATTGATTGAGTTTAGCACAGTTGATTTTATACAGATTAATACTGAAATATGATTCCTATGCGTGAAACCATTTGTTAGCTTTTTCAGAGAATTTTTTTTATCTAGGTAATATAGATATGATTCGAATCAAATGCAAACGGAGTCCTAAAACAGGATATCTAATGCACACAGGAATGACTATTTTATTAGGCAGTATCATTTAGTGGCAGGATTTCTAAGTGACAGTACTTACGCAGAATCAGAACTTGAATAATGATCTATGCAATATGCTGAAGCAATAAACGTGAGTACCGTAAAAACAGGATGTCTAATGCACATGTTTAGCATGGTTTGAATGCAAATAAACCCAACAATCCTAAGACGTGATTTCTACAGCATCACACAAGCCTATAACATGATTTCTAGAGAAGATTAGCATAATGTAAATCCTAAAGCACGATTCCTACCCAGCTTTACCCCACAGGATAATAGGTACAATCCCTTTTCACTAGTTACCTCAATGTCTATTTACAAAGGATTATACACACCACGATTACATAAATTACATAAATGAAATATAAATTAAACTATAGGGAGCCTGATGCAGGCCCAAAGCAAACCTGAGAGTACCTGTCCTTCAACGTAGTCTCAAATTCCTAGAAATCACATAGCCAATTTGTGTCCAGGTGTGTCAGAGTTACCTAAGAACCTCAAGGATCTCGGGCAATGCTCACACCAAGACCTTTCACAATAAGGACTAATTATGTGCAGTGTGGAAGGGCTAGCCCAGTGTGCCAGAGTTCAAAGGAATCTCAGGGGATCCCAAGGCAGTACACACACTGGAGGGGCAGAACCTATTGACCTAAGATTAAAGTGAGACTGTTTGACATAGTTTTGAAAGATGTATTGAAAAACAGTATAGAGATGACTATAGGAGTGAAAAGGTTTTTCTAAAATAAAAACTAGTTTAGTAGCAAAACAGTTTGAGAAGGGTATTAAAACACTTTTGAAATCAGAAAACAAATCAATTGGTCATAGAACAACCATATTCAGAAACACTTGACAAAAAGGTTTCACACAGGGATAAAGGGAATGGGGACACAGAGAATACACATTAAAGGGACATATGACAGGATTTAGGGAAGCATATAAGCAGCAGAATGCATAGAATACTTGAGAGCTTTATAGAATTAATAGGTTAGTCATGATGGTATGTGATTGAGACATAGAGCAAGGATTAGAGTGAAGCCATGTTGAAAGAAAATAAACACTGGACAAGATCAAGCACCCAACTAGATTTAGTTTAATGCCTTATGAGACTAGATAACATAACATGATCTCATCAATGAATGAGAATAGACAAGGGGTAAATAGACATGCGAAACAAACATCAGACACACAACCAGTTTGAGAAGAATAGGCAGGAATTTAAATAAACATGCTAGATATCCAGCAATTATAGACAACTATAGTTTATGTAGGCTAATCACATATTGAACAAAACAAGATTAGACATGCTAAACAAGGCAGTAGACAAGAACAAGAATTGAATTCATAACTAGTGAACTGGGACAGTAAAGAAATATAAAGAGTTTTAGGTTTCAAAAGTAAACTAAAACATACCAGTTATGCAAGAGAGCACAAAAGGTAAAGCAGGTGCAGCTCAATATCTAGCCTTGGCTTACAGCCGGCTAGATCAGTGAATATCACAAGTAGTAAAGAAGAAAATAGAGTTTTAGAGTGTAAGTGTGTGTTTTTGAACTAATGTCCGCTCCTCTAGAAGTGAAATAGAGGAGAGTTTATATACTAGTTTAGGAGCAGAACAAAATCAGGTAAAGTAAATAATCATTTAGCAATTAAGGAAATCACAGAATCAATTTACACGCAAAATCAGCATAATCTTCCCTTAATTAAGGGTAATTACCCAACAATAAAGGACATGAGATAAGGAAAGAAATTCAAATCAGACTAAAGTAAAGAGTGAACAATTAGGGGTAATGTCACGACCCGAAATCCATATTTTTCCTATCTTGTCTTGCTTATCTCCTAGTTTCTGAGACAGTTCATGTATTATTTTCTTCAGACTTTGTATTTAGCACTCTTATAGATAGTGAGTTAGTGACTCCAGGTTATGGGATTGTTGCAACGGATTGTATTTTGTTATAACCACTTAGTCTCGAAATCTATCTACTTTTGTTATTAAAAGTTATAAATTGTTTCTAGTTAATTCTTTTAAATTCCGCATTATTATGTTAGTATTGTGTTACCCGTTGGCTTGTCTAGCGGGTTCAACGTTAGACGCAGTCATGACCTGAAGTTGGGATTTCGGGTTGTGACAAGTTGGTATCAGAGCTCTAGGTCGCTTAGGTCTCACAACTCACGGACAAACTTGGTAGAGTCTGAGGGATCGGTACAGAGACGTTTGTATTTATCCCCCAGAGGCTGCAAAGTTATGAATAACTTTGCATCTTTCATTCTTTGTCGTGCCAATTGAATTCTAAATACTAATTGAGTCTCAAATTATTCTCTCGCAGATGGCGAGAATGCGTGCTTCCTCACCGATCGATCAGCATCCTGACCCTCCTATCGCAGCTCCTATGAGGGGCCGAAGCTGAGGCCGTGCTAGGGGCCGAGGCAGAGCTAGAGCAGCAGCTCCAGTTGAGGACCCACGGGTAGACTATGCCGGTGAGGTTCCTGCTCAGACAGTCCCAGTTGGACCAGCTCAGGTCCCAGAGGTGTTCATTCTACCCTGGTGCTTCAGGACGCTCTAGTCCGCTTAGTGGGACTTATGGAGAGTGTGGCTCATGCCGGTCTTCTTCCTACTGCACCAGCTGGATCTCAGGCTGGGGGAGGGGCCCAGACTCCTGTTATTGATACCCAGAGCAGGTTGCCACTCAGTTTCAGACTCCAGCACCTCAGACAGTTGGAGTAGCTCAGCCGGGTTTTGTGGCACTGGCAGCCGAGGGTGCAGCTATGTCAGTGGATGCTCTATGGAGACTAGATCGGTTCACCAAGTTATTCAGTGCTACATTTACCGGTGCACCATCAGAGGATCCCCATGATTATTTAGACAGCTGCCATGAGGTTCTTCGGAACATGGGCATAGTAGAGTCTAATGGAGTTGACTTCGCTACCTTTCGGTTATCTGGCGCAGCCAAGACTTGGTGGAGGGATTACTGCTTGACCAGACCAGGTGGGTCTGCACGTTTGACTTGGATTCAGTTCTCAGAGGTATTCTTGGGAAAGTTCCTTCCCATTACTCAGCGAGAGGATCTTCGGAGGCAGTTTGAGCGTCTCCAGCAGGGTTGTATGTCAGTCACTCAGTACGAGACCAGGTTTATCACCTTAGCCAGGCATGCATTGATGATACTTCCCACTAATCAGGAGAGGGTTCGGAGATTCATTGAGGGTTTAACCCAGCCTATCAGACTTCAGATGGCTAGGGAGTCAGGTACTGATATTTCCTTCTAGGATGCGGTCGATGTGGCCAGGAGGATTGAGATGATTTTATCACAGAGTGGTGGTCAAGGAGCTGACAAGAGGCCCCATCACTTTGGTAGATTCAGTGGAGCCTCATCTGGGGGCAAGGATTCTTTCGGCAGAGGTCAGCCACCCTGACCTTTTCAGTAAGCACTTCAGGTATCTCACCGTGCACCGCCAACTCCTATTAGTGCACCTTCACTTCAGAGTTAGCAGGGTGGTTAGTAGGGTTGTACGGGCAGTTCCAGAGTCCCCAGCCATATCAGCAAAGGTTGTGTCATTCTTGTGGTGTTCCAGGTAACATTGCTAGGTATTGTCCCCGGGTTTCTAGTGGTTCCTAGTATCAGGGTTCTCGTGCCATGGTTCTAGTGTCAGGCACGCCCCCACCCACTCAGCCAACTAGGGGTGGTGGTCGTGGTGCCAGAGGTGGAGGTCAGACTCACAGAGGTGGAGCACATGCCACGAGGGGCAGGGGTCAGGTCGCAGCAGGTCGACCCAGAAATGTTCAGATTGGAAGAGCTCCGCCCCGTTGTTATGCTATTCCTGCCAGGCCCGAGGCTGAGGCCTTCGATGTAGTCATCACAGGTACGGTTTCAGTTTGTAGCCGAGATGCTTTGGTGTTATTTGATTCGGGTTCTACCTTCTCCTATGTGTCTTTATATTTTGCCCCTTATTTGAGCATGCCTCGCGATTCTTTGACCACTTATATGTATGTGTCCACCCCGGTGGGCGATTTTATCGTGGTAGATAGAGTTTACCGTTCTTGCTTAGTTGTTATTGGTGGTTTGGAGACTCAAGTAGAATTATTTCTTCTTGATATGGTAGATTTTGATGTCATATTGGGTATGGACTGGCTATCTCCCTACCATGTTGTTCAGGACTGTCATGCCAAGACAGTGACCTTAGCCTTGCCTGGAGTACCTCGTTTAGAGTGGAGAGGGACTCCTAGTCATTCTTCTGGTAGAGTTATTTATTATATGAAGGCTCGACGCATGGTCGAGAAGGGTTGTTTGGCCTATTTGGCATATGTTCGTGATCTTAGTGTCGAGTTTCCTTCGATAGAGTCTATGCCCGTGGTTCGTGAGTTTCAGAAGGTATTCCCTGCTGACCTGCCAGGTATGCCACCCGACAGGGGTATTGATTTCTGCATTGAGGTAGCTGAGGGAACTCAGCCCATTTCTACTCCCCCGTATCTTATGGCTCCGCCAGAGTTGAAGGAATTGAAGGAGCAATTGCAGGGTTTGTTGGATAAAGGCTTCATCAGGCCTAGTGTTTCTCCGCGAGGTGCTCCAGTATTGTTCGTGAAAAAGAAAGATGACTCAATGAGGATGTGTATTGACTACCGGCAGTTGAATAAGGTTACTATTAAGAACAAGTATCCTTTGTCGAGGATTGATGATCTATTTGACCAGCTTCAGGGTGCTACAGTGTTTTCCAAGATAGACTTGAGATATGGTTACCATCAACTGAGAATTTGGGCATCTGATGTTCCTAAGACGGCCTTTCACACTCGTTATGGGCATTATGAGTTCTTGGTGATGTCATTTGGGTTGACTAATGCCCCCGCTGCTTTTATGGAGTTGATGAACCGGGTGTTCAGGCCTTATTTGGACTCGTTCGTTATTGTGTTTATTGATGATATATTGATATACTCTCGCAGCTGAGAGGAACATGAGAAGCACCTTAGAGTCGTCCTTCAGACTCTGAGGGATAGTCAATTGTATGGCAAGTTTTCTAAGTGCGAGTTCTGGTTGAGTTCTGTGGAATTTTTGGGTCACGTTGTGTCGGCAGAGGGTATCCAGGTAGATCCCAAGAAGATTTCAGCAGTTAGAGATTGGCCTAGGCCCACTTCAGCTACAGAGATTCGGAGTTTCTTGGACTTAGCAGGTTACTATCGCGGATTTGTGGAGGGCTTTTCATCTATCGTGGCCCCGATGACTAGGTTGACCCAGAAGTGTGCTCAGTTCAGGGGGTCTGATGAGTGTGAGGCGAGCTTTCAGAAGCTCAAGACAGCCTTGACCACGACACCAGTGTTAGTATTGCCCTTAGGTTCAAGACCATATACCGTGTATTGTGATGCTTCACGGATTGGGCTTGGTGCAGTGTTGATGCAGGACGGCAAGGTTATAGCCTATGCTTCTCGTCAGTTGAAGATTCATGAGAAGAACTATCCAGGTCACGATTTTGAGCTTGCAGCCATTGTTCAAGCTTTGAAGATTTCGAGGCACTATCTGTACGGAGTGCTATGTGAGGTGTTCACGGACCATAAGAGCTTGCAGTATCTGTTCAGACAGAAATAGTTGGACATGAGGTAGATTAGGTGGTTAGAGTTGCTGAAGGATTATGATATTACCATTCTTTATCATCCGGGAAAGGCCAATGTGGTGGCCGATGCTTTGAGGCGGAAGTTAGTCAGTATGGGTAGGCTTGCTTATTTATCAGTCGGAGAGCGACCTCTTTCTTTGGATGTTCAGGCTTTAGCCAACCGATTTGTGAGATTTGAGGTTTCTAAGACTGGCAGTGTTTTGGCCCATACTATGGCCCATTCTTCATTGTATGACCGTATTCGGGCCAGGCAGTATGATGATCGTCATTGATGTGTTCTTAGGGACACAGTCCGGCACGGAGGTGCCAAGCAGGTTACGGTTGATGATGAGGGAGTTCTGCGGATGCAGGGCCGTATTTGTGTACCTGATGTTGAGGGTATTCGTGAGTTGATGCTTCAGGAGGCCCATAGTTCCCGGTATTCTATTCATCCGGGCGCCGAAAGATGTACCAGGACTTGCGGCAGCATTATTGGTGGCGTAGAATGAAGAAGGATATTGTAGCTTATGTAGCTCGGTGCTTGAACTGTCAGTAGGTTAAGTACAAGCACCAGAGACCCGGTGGTTTGATGCAGCAGTTTCAACTTCCTGAGTGGAAGTGGGAGCATATCACCATGGACTTTGTAGTTGGGCTCCCACGGATTCAGAGGACGTTTGATGCGGTTTGGGTTGTTGTGGATAGGCTGACCAAGTCAGCGCACTTCATTCCGGTATCAGTTTCATATTCAGCGGAGAAGTTGGCAAAGATATACATGAGAGAGATTGTTAGTGTAAGACCCCAGAAATTTTTTGCCAAGCAATATAGGATTTCGAGGTGCCTGTTAGACTAATTATAATATTTTATGTGCTTTAAATATGATGTAAATGAATTGGATGTGTTTAATAAGTGTATGAGTCATATAATAAGTGAGGTGAGGTCGAAGGGGAAGTCTAAGGCTAGGCCAAATGGGAGAATTCCATAATAGGCAAAAATTCCAAATGAGTTGGCACTAGTACTCACTTTGAAGGATCATACCTAATTATGTATAAGATATTATGTGATGAATAACCTATCAAATGTAATTTCTTCGAGTCTAGTTTCCAACGCTTCAAACCGTTCGTCATTTGGACATTCCTACGCAAAGTTATGGTCAAATTACCGAAGGCTGGAAAAATGTGATCCTGTGTCGAATCTGCGATCGCAGAATCAAAATGCGATCCGCATTTTTGATCTGTGATCGCAAACTTAGTCGCAGACTGAGCCAGTGTAGCCCAGTTTTGAGCAGCTAATCTGCGATTCACTCTGCGGCCCGCATGTGTGTTATGCGATCTATTATGCGATCGCAGACCCTGTTACGGAGGTTTATTTTTCCTATTTTTATAACCCGACCCCATTTTCATAAATAGGTTTAGGGGCTTCATTTGGGGTCATTTTCTACTGATTTTAGAGAGAAGTGAGAGCATATTGAGAGAGAAAGGAGGGGCTTAACTTCATAATCATCCAAATCTTGCTCAAGTCATCAAGAATCAAGAAAGATAACGATAGATTGTCTTCCATCCGGGTAAGTTCTACTTCCAAAAATTTCATGCAAGAAGTGAAGAGTTCAAATATGTTGCGAGGGTTAGAAATAGGCCATGCATGTGGGACTAAGTTGTAATATGTGTTATTAAAGATCTAATTTGGGTAATTCATGTTAATAATTGGGTGAAGAAAGAAGAGATTGCCATTTCTAAACCTTGTAGTCTACTTCACATGTTAGGTGTTTGATGAAATTCCTAAGAGAGATATTCCATGGGTAATCTTCCTAATTATTAATCGATTTCCGCTATCTCCTTATAGATTGTTATTGCTAGAGGTGTTGGTGAATTGTATAAACTTAAGGAAAAGCTCTTTGAGGTATGTATGGCTAATTTTAACCTTTGTCCGAGTATTTGGTATGAGTTTATTGCTCGAGCATATGTGAATTGATTGTTCTAATGTGTTGGGATGTAAGATTCTATTCTCTGATTTTCCTAATTGATTGCCCTACCACCGTGCTATATGAGATTGTGAAAATGGTGATTCCTTGTGCTTACTCTATCATGTGCAAAGCTCGTTAACTGTTGAATACCTCGGTATGAAAGGGTGTAATACCAAACGAAAGAATTGTTAACGAATCTAATTGTTGTAAGTATCCAAGTGTTGAGGGCTGTGTAGTGAATGATGGGAAAGAAAAGTGAATTGAATTGACTAATCTAAATAGTTATGGAGTGCCGTACATGACTCACTGCTTGGTAGTGATTAATATGCCTTTTCTTTCATATGGCAATTCGGTTGTTATGAGTTTAAATTCCTGATGATGAAAATCTTTGTGACTGAATTGATTGATTGATGTTGCTATTAAATACATTGTTGAATTGCTACGTGTTAATTACCTGAGTATGTGTAAGTTGGGTGTTCTAAATATGTTGAGGCATGATACCCTATTCTCTGATTGTCTAGTTAAATTCCACGTGTTATGTTATTCGAAATTGTGAAAGGATAATTTACTTGTGAAAGTTTTACCATGTGTAAGGTTGGCTAGAATACTCTAATTATGCCGGTATGAAGGATTGGTAATAAACCCAAGTATGTGAATATGACTAAGTGCTAAGGGCTGTGAAATGATATGATTATACTACACTGATTGTGGTGATGTCTTATATGACTCGTTGTTCTGGGCAAGATCTGTTGTGACTTGAAACCGTATGGGTGGTTGATTATATTGAAATTATATCCTTATGATGAAATTCTCTGTGATTGAATTGTGAATTGAAATGACGATTATTGTGATGTGTTGTTTGTGGTTGTGTTTGCAAAATATGATTGTCAGGCGGGGTCGGGTTGCACGCCGCAACACGAAGTAATAAGGTGTGGGTTATGGTGATAAGGGTGGCCGAGGTAATAAGGGTGGAAAAGTGATCATAATCACTATTGAAATGAAAATATATGAAACTCTTAATTATGTAAATGTTGGAAAGGGAAAAGGAGAGATTGTGAAACTTGTGATTTTGGTTGTTTCTTCCTACGTGCAATGTTTGTGAGTTATATTACGGTCTCTTATCTCTGTATTGCTTGATTGTACTTGGGATGAAGTTTGTTCATACATACCAGTACTGTGGACTCTTGATGTTGGTTGTTTCTATTTTTTGTGCAATGCTTGTTGGTTCTATTAACTGTATCTTATCTGTGCATTGTTGATTGTACTTGGGATAAAGTTTGTTCATACATACCAGTACAATTCGAATGTACTTACATCCCTTTTTCTGGGGGCGCTACATTCTTATGATGATTGTAGGTGGTTCCATAGCAGGTAATTCAGCCCACTGACAGTAGTGCCTCCTCTCCATTCCGTCAGCGGCATTGGTGAGCCCTACTTCCTCTCGGGGCCATGTGTGGTTCATGCCACTTTCTTTGAGTTTATTGTGTATTGTAAGTTGTAGCCGTGGTCTTGTCACCGGCAAGTATTGGTTAAGTTCCTAGTATTCGTAGAGGCTCCGTAGACACAATGTGGGTAGTGTACATATGTATTTTGGGTAAGTAATGGTACGGTTCGGAATCGTGATCCACGTTGGTAAATGTTGTATGTATTTTGTAAATATTTGGTATCATATGTTGGTAATGATAAAAAGTAGAAATGAATTCAAGTTGTAAGTTTACCCTTAAGTCTAAATGGATATTTCACATGAATAATGTATATTGAAATCACGGGGTAACGCGTGGGATAGGAAAGGCAATTCCAGGTCTGCTTGACTGGGGTCCTCCGGTTGAGCGCCGATCGTGTCCCTCGGTTTTGGGGCGTGACAAACTTGGTATCAGAGCCTAAGGTTTTAAAAGTGTCCTGGGATGTCTCAGAGCCGTGTCTAGTAGAGCCCTTCTTATCGGTGTGTTGTCGACCACATCTATAATAAGGGGGTTACATGGACATTTAGGAATTTCACCCTTCTTTGATACTCCAATCGTGCAATAGAGCACAAGTTAGGGAGTTAGTTTTCTTTCCAAGCCTCACTCTCAAAACAAGTAATAATGATACCATAATCCGCGAGTTTGAAGCCATGAGGAGCTAATGATCCCACCATTGAGTCCGAAGGGACTGCCCAAGGGCTTTTTAGGAGAATGTATTGAGCTGTGGAGGGATTGGTAGAACGTATTGCTAAGAGGGGAGTGCCCTTGTCCCTATTGATGTCCCTGCACCACCAAATCCTATTGTATATCGGTATGGTACCAACGTGCTCTTGTTGTATATGTACATCCATATTGAAGAACCTTCATAGGCATGGTCTTAATAAATGTTGAGTCACAAACCATTGCATGCACCTACTCTTTGAATGAGATCCAATAGTTCGTGAATCCACCCCACCGCAAATTTTCTTCTATACAATCTCTTATGACATCGAGATCTATAATCATGTCCTTGAATTGGGTTGTATCTTTAGAATTTCCATTTACAACACGTCTTTCTAAACTCTAACAAGGGACTATACCTGAAGAATTTCTCATCAAATGAAGGGGTGAACCATTATCGTATTTTCGCAGATATCTTTTCTTGACCCTTTATCCTCGGGTTTCCACTTCAATCTGAATGTTGATATAGGTGAAGATCTCTTTTTGTTTCATCGTCATCTCTAGTATTGTAGTGCCCTCGTTCTATCTTTGTTGAGGCTTTCATTTTTGCCTAGTGGTCGGAATCGACAAGATTCTTATTTGCTTGGCGAGAATCTCCCTCTTCTTCGACAGGTTGTCCTTCTTCTGGTTGCAAGGAAGACGGGCATTTCGCTCCTCCTTTGGTTTGGATAATACTTGTTTGAGTGTATATGTTAATTGCTCTATGTTGCTATGAATCCAACTGATTTTGATGTTTGTAGTGGCTCCACTAGTCGTGTAGCTATTGAGTTACTCTTCCCCTAGTTGTTGACCCGTTTCTCAGTTCCAATTTCAAGGGCTGAGGGAAGAGCATAATTGTGTCCTTGGTATCCAGAAATACAATTTCTTTTATCAATGGTGATCCACCCAAATTCTTTACCAATCCCGCTGAATTCAAAAAACGGGATAGATGTAACAATACCTTTATTTTCTAGCTAACTAGTTTTCGGTCCTCTGATATTACTGGGGTTTTCAATATTCTGACGAACTCCCCTGAGAGTGGGTAATTTCCCTATTTACTATAGACTTCTAATGTACTCAACTCTGTTTAAGCTTGTTGATTCCAAACGGTGCCCTTAGTCGTGCTGCCTTATTAGATGTTTCATATGGTAACTCTCCTTGTGAATCTAATCTTATGCTTTATGGCATCAAAGAGGAAGTCTCATTGCATAAAGGATTGGGACATGTTTCTTTTGTTAGAATAAAAAGATATTGCTCGTACTCCTTGTCGAGAAGGGTCAAATTTTTTGAATTATGATAATCTCATAAGTGGATGACTTCTTACCCATCCTCATGCTCTTGTGGCATAGAATTCTTGTGCCGCTTATTGTTCGAAGTAAAGTCAAATTCCATGAATTTCTTTTCTGGCCTCGATCGCATCTATGTTGCGAGAGTCCTGCTATTTGAGTTGAACTACATACCTTACACTCGGGGAGATAATTGGTGTATCATATTTGACCACTTCACGGTAGAGCTTATTGTGGTAGGGAAAGGCATAACTAGAATGGATAAATTGTTGTTACCCTATGCATAACATGTTGCCTCCAAAGGATATCTGATGATTGGTGTCTTTGTCATCCCGAACATGCCCCGCATGCAGCTCATGTCAGGAAAGAACCACTTCTTTTAAATGTGAAAGTCACATTCATAGCATCCACCTCATCTAAGAATACTAGTTACCACTATGCTTCATTTATCTGATAATTGATGTCGTCACCAGGAGTAAACAATGTTAGCATTGTTAGTAGAAATCCCAGTGGCTCTGAGCATATAACACTAGGAAATGATTGGCTTAGTATTCTAATGAATTCCTGAATAATTCCAGCCCTATCTTGAACTCCGTTGATCCTCATTGTATTAGGTCTATTGGGTATTGAAGGTTCAAACGTGTTGAAGGAAGAAGCATCACCCTGTGATCACGTATATTCGATCGGTAATGTTATGGTCAATTCATGATAGCACCCCTTAGAGTAATCATTGAAGGTCGCCACAGGTTCAGTTTGGCGTTCATATGGAGATTTAGAATTGATTATGAAAATGTTATGTGACTTGATAATGAAGGGTACACAAGCGCATTTTCCCCATTAGGTTGCACTAGGTGTATGATGTTTTCCGTAACTATTCCTCATGTACTTTGTGTTTTCATATGTTTGTGTTTAAGAAGGTAGTGATAAAAGAAGGTTGTGAATCAATTTGATTGAACTATATGATCATGGTAACATCGTATATCATGCATTATTGGCAAGAATCATCGTGGCTTGACTTCATATGGATTGTTGATTGAAATGAAATTATATTCTTGTTGATGAACACCTTTGTGATTTCATTAATGGCTGGTAGGGACTATTATGAACACCTGATTGTTTGATTACTATGAAATGATATTCTTGATGGTATGACGTCATGTGATGGAATTGTGGGATGTTGTTGTTACCATGAATTGTAATGTACGGTGGAAATTATTAAAGGTAAATTTTATGGATAGTTAACTCATGAGAGGTGTTTATTTGTCATCCTTGTTATGTATGTTTGGAGTTGATATTATTTCCGTGAATTTGTTATGGCAAAGCTTGTAAGACGAGGAGGCCACCTTGAAGGCTGAAAGTGTCGTGGAAGGAAAATATTTTTGCTTGATTGTATATCAATTAGTTTTTGCTTGAGAGGTACCATATAGGTGTTATGATCTAAAAATGTGCAGTCCATGTTCATGTGTCATTATGATGATGTAGTTTTGTGATGCTGAGAATTAGTGTTATGGGTATATACATTGTGATGCTTTGTCGAGCTATTAATGAGTTTTTAGGATGATTTTGGGTGATTCTTTGACAGGCGGATAGGCCTAGTTACAAAGGAGATGCTGCCGAAATTTCTTAAAAAAATATGGAAGTTAGTCAAAATTTAAGGAGTTGAGGTAGGATAAAAAAAGGGGTATGTTATGATAGGTATTTGGGTCAAGCTCTACCTCTCATTCGACGACGAATGATCCTAAGCGGGGGAGAATGTAAGACCCCAGAAAAGTTTTGCCAAGCGATATAGGATTTCGAGGTGCCTGGTAGACTAATTATAATATTTTATGTGCTTTAAATATGATGTAAATGAATTAGATGTGTTGTTTGTGGTTGTGTTTGCAAAATATGATTGTCAGGCGGGGTCGGGTTGCGCGCCGCAACACGAAGTAATAAGGTGTGGGTTGTGGTGATAAGGGTGGCTGAGGTAATAAGGGTGGCCGAGGTAATAAGGGTGGAAAAGTGATCATAATCACTATTGAAATGAAAATATATGAAACTCTTGAATATGTAAATGTTGGAAAGAGAAAAGGAGAGATTGTGAAACTTGTGATTTTGGTTGTTTCTTCCTACGTGCAATGTTTGTGAGTTATATTACTGTCTCTTATCTGTGTATTGCTTGATTGTACTTGGGATGAAGTTTGTTCATACATACTAGCACTGTGGACTCTTGATGTTGGTTGTTTCTATTTTCTGTACAATGCTTGTTGGTTCTATTAACCGTATCTTATCTGTGCATTGTTGATTGTACTTGGGATAATGTTTGTTCATACATACCAGTACAATTCGAATGTACTTACATCCCTTTTTCCGGGGGCGCTACATTCTTATGATGATTGTAGGTGGTTCCATAGCAGGTAATTCAGCCCACTGACAGTAGTGCCTCCTCTCCATTCCGTCAGCGGCATTGGTGAGCCCTACTTCCTCTCGGGGCCATGTGTGGTTCATGCCACTTTCTTTGAGTTTATTGTGTATTGTAAGTTGTAGCCGTGGCCTTGTCACCGACAAGTATTGGTTAAGTTCCTAGTATTCGTAGAGGCTCCGTAGACACAATGTGGATAGTGTACATAAATATTTTGGGTAAGTAATGGTACGGTGCGGAATCGTGATCCACGTTGGTAAATATTGTATGTATTTTGTAAGTATTTGGTATCATATGTT
>MDKH01124776.1:0-27459 GCA_005239495.1 Nicotiana undulata
GTTATTTTAGCACGAGGGGACATTCTGTGCCATGTTTATGTTATTTAGCACGAGGGGACATTTCGTGGCATGTTTATGTTATTTTAGCACGAGAGGACATTCCGTGCCATGTTTATGTTATTTAGCACGAGGGGACATTCCGTGCCATGTTTATGATCTTTAGCACGAGGGGACATGTCGTGCCGTTTCTATTTATTTATTGTGAGGATGAGAGTAAAAGCACGAAGGGTGATGCCGTGCACTTGTCTTTGCATTATTATTTCCGTTGTTCCTGTTTGATATTTACTGCACTTGTTTAAGAGTTAATATTCCGTTGTTTTGATTTGGATATTCCTACTGATCCCTTACTGCTTTTTTTGACAATGACTTGATGTTCCTCCTGTACTCTATGCAAGTTTCGAGTTACGGACTGAGTTCCGGTAGATTTATCTTGAGGAGATTATGATTACTAGATTTTATTGAAAAGTATTATTGAAAAAGTAATGGTTTCGAAATGATTATACTTGAATGACTTTTACATCGAAGGTATATTTGAAAAGCATTCGTCTTGCATAAAATGATATTTGGAAGTCAATTATTGGGAAAAACATCGTTGAAAAGTTTGTATTTTAAAAGAAACTATATTTTTTGTGTGGAAATTTCACTCTATTAAATATACTTATATATACATTTGGAGAAAGTATGTTTTCAAAGGAGATTCTTCCATACTAAAATGAGTATATTTACAAAGTTTTTCATATGAACCGCTGTTTAAAGGTTTCCACCAGTTATGGATTTTAATGGCTAAGGCCCGATGTGAACAAACAGGCGTAGAGTTGAGTTATTGATGTTCTCTATTGCGTTGTGTTTTCTTCCGGTTTGGCTTGTTTTGCTGTCCATCTTTCTGTGTATTTTTATACTGTTCCGTTGGTTAACTTATGTATTTTCCTTCCGCATTATATTGTCATTGTTGTAAATTACTCCGTGAGGTCTTAGATAGATTTAGTATTCGATAATCTCTATATTTATGTCGGTTTATGTTGTTAGACCAGTGGTATCTTGACTAGTCCTCGTCACTACTCCACCAAGGTTAGTCTTGATACTCACTAGGCACCGCTGTGGTGTGCTCATACTACACTTCTGTGCAGTTTTGTTTACACAGATCCAGGTATTGATTGTTAGTAGTTGCATGGATCATTGATAAGGAGACTCAACGTAACCTGTTGCTGCGTTCGCAGGCTTCCGAGTCACCTTCCTATTTTTATCCAGCGGTTGTATTTATTTCCAAACTGTTGTATTTAGAAGTTGTAGAAGATTCTTAGAGCTTATGACTTGTATTACCAGTTATGGGAAGATTTGTAAATTCTGTTTGATTTTATATCGAGACTGTTAGTTTTCCTTTTATGCCATCACGATACCCAACAGAGGGAAATTTGGGTCTTGACATCTAGGTAATTCTTGGTGTACACGATACACTCTTCTTTGATTTGTAGTGGTAGCCAATTTAGCAAGACAATCTGCTACTTGATTCCCCTCTCTGTAACAACGTCTGACCGTAGCTCGAGTTTGTTTAATCATTAGTGAGGATTTTTCTATCACCTTTTTAATCTTCATGTTGTTAGAATTCCTGTCCGTAAGCATCTCCACTATGATCTTTGAGTCTAGTTCGATAGAGAAATTAGTGTACCCATTCTGACTACACCATTCCTTCCAAACTCTGCTGCTTTAGCCTCTGGCATGGTATTGTCATCACAACTTATAGGAATAGAAAAGGCCATAATGTGGTCCCCTTGACTGTCCCTGACCACCCCTCCAATGCCTGCCTTACCACTTTCATTGCAGAAACTTCCATCCGTATTAACTTTGACAATGCCGGGAAGAGAAAATTCCCATGTAACTTGAATCCATTTCTGAGATGGTCCGAGTCTCTCGATCTTATCACATAATAAGGGTCATTCCATCTAAATTCATTCACTAGGTACCATGTTGGAGATAGTCGCTTTCAATGTCCATGTGATTTGGTGTCTCATAGAGTCCAGCTGAAACTTCTTCTGTTTTCCATATATGCATGCATTTCTTTGTTTCCAGAGTTCCCAGCATATGATTGTGGGAGCGATTTGAAGCATTTATGTCATGACCCAAACCGATGGTCCGCGACGGGCACCCGACACCTTACTCAACCAAGTACCAACATGACGTATCTTTCATATCATTCTATCATAGGTAAATGAACCAGAGTAAATCATGAGGGAATAAAAATTTATATAGATGAAGAACGGGCCTAGAAGGCCGACATGATTCTTTATATACTCGAAACATAGGCCGACAAGACCATATAAGTATCCGTGTACATGATATCTGTCTACAAGCCTCTAAGAATACATAATATCACAAAGGTCGGGACAGGGTCCCGCCATACTAATCGATACATGTACTAATCATACTGACCAAAGAAGCAACTCCGGAGTAAATTGAGCGCACCAACATCTTCCGCTGAGCTGATAGCCTACTTGGAGGGCTCTCGACCTGTCTATAGGGACCTTCGGGCATGAAACGCAGCATCCCCAGGCAAAAGGGACGTCAGTACGAATAATGTACCAAGTATGTAAGGCACATAAATAAGTACATAACATACATGGAAGGAATAGAGAGTAAATGACTCAACCTGTAAGTCTTGATAACTCTATAATTCATGAAATAATTGTAGTGACATGCATATGCATATGAATGTCATGTTGTGCATAGGTATATGTTTCATAACATCATCAGGTCTCTGAGGGCATCCCATCATATCATATCGTCCACTGTGAACAAAATCATCAACGTATACCAACTGATCAGGTGGTGATGCGTATAACGCCATAACCTTTTCCTATATCCCATATAAATATAATATACATATATACGCGTATATAACGCCATCTGGTCAAGAGTCAATGTGTATGTATAAATGCATGAAATGCATATGAAATACATTAATAAAATCTATCAGTTGATTAATATCCTGAAATAAACTTTACCAACTTACGTATTTTTGAGAGCCATGAACAAATGATATATTAATAATTCACACGGGGAATCAAGAATATAGACACCCCTAGTATTTCTATGAATAGAGTAATTTATGGAAACTGTGTGTTTGCTCTTTTCTTCTGTATAATTTGGATCATGCCAAAAAGAAAGGAGGAAAAGCATGAACATACCTGGAGTAGGAAAAACTCCGTATAATATTCTTGGCGAAGATTGCGTCGTACTCTTTTAGAACCGCAAAAATTTGGATGGAATTAAGCTTCTGCTTCTTTGAAGTGTTCGAACGAATTTAAGTTTCTGCTCGTTTAAATGTTTGAACGATTTTGAGCTTCTGTTCTTGAAATGTTCAAACCAAGAAATGGAATGGAATCTTGCTTTATTTTTTTGGTTCCTTTCTCTAAATGAAATGTAATCAGATACATAAATCTTGTTCATATAAAATTCTAAGGGCTCTTAGGTAGCCACCTAATACTTAGAATGAGTAAGAGTCATTTCATGTGGTTAGTTAAATGCTTCCACGTTTCTAGGGGTGTAATTTATTAAGTTTTTATCCATTTATTAGTTAATTAGGTAGTGTCCCGTTACTCGATAATTAACCAATTATCCGTATAATTTAAAAATTGCCTCAAATTCCGTAAAATTCTACTTATTTTTAATATACTCTATATATACTTTATACATTATACTACCGTGGTCATATGGTACCTTGCATGGTACTAGTTCATAATTATCAGGTATTGTAGCTCGGGCCGTATTTTATCTCGAAATGCCAAACTTGGATGAAAATTTATTTTCTTTGACTTGCTTCCCTTCTCACCTTCACGAATTTACTCATCACTTGTTTCAAATAGCATAATCCTTACAATCTCCAAATAATCTTTTCCTTAGACTGATGTCAATTACCTTACGACAAATTTAACGTACAATACCACATGGTACAACATCGTCGTAATTTAATACTGCGAACCATAACATCGTCGTAATGTAGTACTGCGGGAGGTAATGTCGACGTAATATTACGGGGCGTAACATTATTCCCCTCTCTGGAACATTCATCCTCGAATGTTGACTGATGCTCTTATCATTTTAATAACTTATAGCTCTTGTGAATACCTTAATACTCTTCTTGCCATTTAGGCAGTTGTTCTGTGAATAAATCCAAAGGCCATGGCATGCCCCCCTTTAGGCCTCTTTTCCACGCCATGCGACTCTCCTCTTCTTTTTCCTCCAGCTTTTAGCCAATCCCGAAGTTTTTCGCTTGGTATTTTGTCGAACTTATGAATATTGTTATATCTTACCTGGTTATCCATTCGTATGACTTTACTGCATCTATGTAGGTCATACTATACCATAACTCATTCCTCAATTTCTCGTTACTGAGGTCTGCTACTAAATCCCAGGTTACTTTCATTACTTATCTCATACGTATAAATCTATGTCCTCTAATGCTTCCACATTACTGTCCATCTTAAGAATGATGGCCTAATCTCCTCTCATACTTTATAACTCTTATCCATCCATTGTTGATTCACCTCAATTTTGATCCATAATCCACCCCTGATAACTTAACCTTTTATGTAATATTGCCGTTAGGATTCATGTTTTATCGGGGAATATTTGAAATGATTAGATTGATCCACCTGGGGCGATACCTTGCTTTCACAACCGTATCTCACAGCATCCCAATGGGATTCACCTTGCATGGGTATTTTAATCCTGTCCAATTCATGAGATCCCTTTCTTTTCTTCGTCATATCATTACTCAATCGAAAGCCCAAACGCCATCCTTTGTCTATAACAATTACACCCTCATTCCATTAACAGGGCAGCATTCCATCTCTTCTAAATGTTATTAGTCTTAGACTCCTTTGAGTTCATTCAGGGTATAGTGAGCTTTGTATAACTTAGAGAAACCATATGCTCTTCTTGTTTTCATGGGCTTAATCCCGAGGACTTATCCATTTTGTTATAGCTTGCGACCTACACATCTCTATTTATATTACTTGCAACCTTTCAACTTGCTTGCAGCATAGATTTCCTTATGTCATTCTGGGAATGTCATGCGAGACATCACATCGTTTCTAACTCTTCTTTATTCTCTTAGTCAGGACTTTCGATACCTAGACCATAGGCTGGAATATATGCTACTGACGACGTTGCTATCATTACTGGATACTGAATCCCCGCGCTTCTAGCCTCTTATCCGCAGTATGGACTATTCATAGCCTTCTACATTTGAGTATCTTGTACGTTGTTCACCTTTTCCTTACATATTAGCTCACATTATTCTATCTATTTCATAACCTTCCTTCCACATAGGTATGATTCACAGCCATAACTTGAAGCTCTTATTATAACACTATGCATACCCATTCCGGTGGGAGCTTCGTACTGACTTCTATGAGGCTCGTACTATTCCGACTGGCTTTATCATAGGGATTTTATAGAATATGGTTGTTGTACTTCCTCTTTTGTACATCTGATATTAAGAGTGATCCTGCAATGTTCTCAATCACGATTTCTACAATTTCTGGGTCCAATAATCGGATTCCTGGTTTACTTCGTTGATGTAACTCTTTAGTTTCCTCCTTCTTCTGATCGGCCTTTATGTTGGCTTAAGTTATCTTCCAATCTGCAGCTCATGGTATTAGTTATTACTTTAGCCCTCCATGGACGCTATGGAATATCCATGATATAATCTTCTAACAATTCATTCCTTTGTCTATAACCTGGGCTCAATTCTTTATTTTAACTTATAACGGAATCTTCTACCGCTGTATGATTGCGAACATATATGATGCATGGATAATACTCCGAACTCTTAAGTGCGTTCGTAAAGTAACCAACTCTGGATCATTGATCGAATGATTCTTTCATTCTTTCTCAGCTTTCTTTAAACGTATGACATTACCTTTCCTAGTCTTTCTTCCCCCTTGTTGGGTGCATACTTAGATTATCTTAGATCTCACGCATGCCGGAATTTCCGTAAAACTCATACGATCTTCGAATGTTGCTTTTGATTTTACTTCCCGTTCACTAGCCACACTAGGTTCCTCTTTCTTATGCAGGATGTAGAATGTTGTTATGAAACTATTGTTATAAGATCATTTTCTCTTTAGGTCACTGTGCTTAGGTTGAACCTCCTTCCTCATTTTCTCAGCTAGTCTTTCATTGTGGTACTTAGGGAGGACCCTCTGACTCTTGTAAAGCTGCAAGCTTATTACATCGTATACCCAATAAAAATTTTGACGTCCTTCCTCGCCTACAATTATCCGTAGTTACTTACCTCCACACCCATGTGCTTGTAGGGTTGCTTTTGAATTGATATTTTGACTGTCTTCCCAGTGGCACTCTCTTTTATTCCCGTAACATTCATATGGTACCTTTAACTACCCCGATTCCTATTTGAATATATCTCAAGTATTATGATGACATTACCGCGGGGGTGAATTCTCCCTGTTAGGGTTCACCATATTTATCTTGCATGGTCTGCTGATTTGTCGGTAATATCTCGTCTAGTCATGACTAGGATCTTCCTGAATCAACTACTAACTACTCGTTGGCCCATTCTCATATCCATATTTCGCGTAATCTCTCTTGGGTTATTTCCTTTGTCTGACTTACCTCTTGCACTGGCTCCTTATTTATCAGTAACCTTCCGGGTAAGAACCCTTACTTCTTTTTTTCTGACGGCATGCTTACATAATGTTTTGGAATCATAGCATATCTTTAACATTTGAATAAGTTCAATCTCATCCCTTTCTCATTCTTATCGCATCCTTCCTTTATCGTTCCATAGTTACTAGATCCACTTAATTCTGACTTACTGCCACATCATTCCATATTCCCCCCTTTTCGAGGAGTACTAAGAGTTGGAGCTACGGTGACCTATTTACATATGTTTTTCCTCTTCATCTTTGGCTTCCTTTCACATCATCAATGACCCTTACTCGCCTTACGATAATCCTTCTATATCAAGGATAACAAAATTCCTCACCCACGATGGTGACACTTAGTGTAACTGGAACATACATCCCCTTAAGCTTAACTTTGTTTATATTACTTGCTTTAGGGAAGCGTCCCTCTGAATGACCATTCTCTGATTTTCTCATGAATCTTCTTCTGTTGTCCATCCTATTATCATCGGAACCAAAATTTGAAATTCTCTTGACGCCGACTATTATCAATCACTCAGTCCCTAATTCACGTTTAATTTATCTTGTTCACTGATCCGTACTGGTTTCTATTACTTTGGGGTCTAACTTTTCCTTCTGTTAATCACGTTATAGTCGCGAACTTATTTATCGGAATGAGGATATGACTTTATGTCCTATACTCTTTTGTTATTTCAAGGCATGCCACCTCTCGTCTTTTCCTTCAATTGACTGTAGACTCTGTAATACTGTCATCTTTTAGATCTACCGTTGTTATCCATGTATCATATCTTACTCATAATGCTTCATCAACTCTTTTCTTATTTCCCGCTAACATTTATATCTATCACTTTATTATGAAAACTTCAACAAGACATTCTTTTGCTTTTAGCTCCCCTTTGCTCAATCAAGTGGCTCTTCGGGTTGCCTTGCATTATTTCTCTACTAGAGACGGGATTATACTAAGATAATATTTATCATTTCCAGGTTTCCAGTACCTATCTTTGTAGTACTCATATCTAGCTGTACTATTTTAGAGTGCACCATCTAGGTGTCTCACAAGGAGATCTATTAACACCTTTGTAATATCCTTTGGAAATGTCAACTAACACAAATAATCCATTTACCATTTTGGGTTACCCTAACCCCAGTCGGATCCTAATATCCTGTCATTTTCTTAAACTACACATGTTAGCCCCCAATAAGGTATAACTGAGATGGGTGTGGCCAATTCTACATACATCTGTTATTGTTGAAGGTAAGTCACAATGCTTATACTTTTCTACCGGAGTTGAAAATACCGATAGTCTTCATTAACCGGGTACCTCATACCCTTCTCATCTTTCTCCTTTTACTTGTTGAAGCTTGTATCTATCTTCTGAATCTCTTATTGCCTTTCACCATAGAGGTGGATAGATATTCTTGCCTTAAGGCTTCTTATCAAGAAGCTTACACGTAAGGTACACACATGTTCTGCTGAAGACCTCACATTTACCCATCATAGAAATGATGCAAACTCGAGTTCCTCTAATTCAACACTTCCACAACTATATCTCTTATCGATCATCTTTCTGAATGTAGGCATCGTCTTATTACGAATAAAATAGAAATTCAAAATTTGAATTCTTATAAGTGAGCTCTACCACACGATCTAGAGTAAGAAGAAAGAGTGACAGTCTTAATGCCCTGTAGCCTCCTGCTTATAAGTGTGGTGCACGACACACCCATAAACAAGACTCTACTAGACACGACTTGTAGACTCCCTAGGACAGAACTGCTCTGATACCACTTTTGTCACGACCTAAACCGATGGGCCGCGACGGGCACCCGGTACCTTACTCAATCGAGTACCAATATGACGTATCTTTCATATCATTCTATCATAGGTAAATGAACCAGAGTAAATCATGAGGGAATACAAACTTATACATATGAAGAACGGGCCTAAAAGGCCGACATGATTCTTTATATACTCGAAACATAGGCCGACAAGGCCATACAAGTATCCGTGTACATGACATCTGTCTACAAGCCTCTAAGAATACATAATGTCACAAAGGTCGGGACAGGGTCTCGCCATACTAATCGATACATGTACTAATCATACTGACCAAAGAAGCAACTCCGGAGCAAATAGAGCGTACCAACATCTTCCGCTGAGCTGATAGCCTACTTGGAGGGCTCTCGACCTGTCTATCAAGACCCGCGGGCATAAAATGCAACATCCCCAGGCAAAAGGGACGTCAGTATGAATAATGTACCAAGTATGTAAGGCACATAAATAAGTACATAACATACATGGAAGGAATATAGAGTAAATGACTCAATCTGTAAGTCTTGATAACTCTGTAATTCATGAAATAATTGTAGTGTCATGCATATGCATATGAATGTCATGTCGTGCATAGGTATATGTTTCATAACATCATCAGCCCTCTGAGGGCATCCCATCATATCATATCGGTCACTGTGGGCAAAATCATCAACGTATACCAGCTGATCAGGTGGTGGTGCGTATATAACGCCATAACTTTTTCCCATATTCCATATAAATATAATATACATATATACGCGTATATAACGCCATCTGGCCATGGGTCAATGTGCATGTATAAATGCATGAAATGCATATGAAATACGTTAATAAAATCTATCGGTACGTCATAAGGCCATTATGTCTCTGATTAATATCATGAAATAAACTTTACCAACTTACGTATTTTTGAGACCCATGAACATATAATATAATAATAATAATTCACACGGGGAATCAAGAATATAGACAGCCCTCGTATTTCTATGAATAGAGTAATTTATAAAAACCGTGCGTTTGCTCATTTCTTATGTATAATTTGGATCATGCCAAAAAGAAAGGAGGGATAGCCTTAACATACATGGAGTAGTGAAAACTCCGTATAATATTCTTGGCGAAGATTGCACCGCACTCTTTTAAAACCGCAAAAATTTGGATGAAGTTAAGCTTCTGCTTCTTTGAAGTGTTCGAACGAATTTAAGTTTCTACTCGTTGAAATGTTTGAACGATTTTGAGCTTCTGTTCTTGAAATCAAACCAAGAAATGGAATGAAATATTCAAACCAAGAAATGGAATGGAATCTTGCTTTAGGATTTTTGGTCATTTTTTTGTCTCCTTTCTCTAAATGAAATGGAATCAGATACATAAGTCTTGTTCATATAAAATTCTAAGGGCTCTTAGGTATCCACCTAATACTTAGAATGACTAAGAGTCATTTCATGTGGTTAGCTAAATGCTTTCACGTTTCTAGGGGTGTAATTTATTAAGTTTATATCCATTTATTAGTTAATTAGGTAATATCCTGTTACCCGGTAATTAACCAATTATCCGCATAATTTAAAAATTGCCTCAAAATACGTAAAATTATACTTATTTTTAATATACTTTATATAGACTTTATACATTATACTACCGTGGTCATATGGTACCTTGCATGGTACTAGTTCATAATTATCGGGTATTGTAGCTCGGGCTGTATTTTATCCCGAAATGCCAAACTTGGACGAAAATTCATTTTCTTTGACTTGATTCCCTTCTCACCTTCACGAATTTACTTGTCACTTATTTTCAAATATCATAATCTTTATAATCTCCAAATAATCTTTTCCTTGGACTGATGTCAATTACCTTACGACAAATTCAACGTACAATACTAAATGGTACAACATCGTTGTAATTTAATACTACGAAGCATAACATCGTCATAATGTAGTACTGGACGTAATGTCGACGTAATATTACGGGGCACAATAATTTGATTGTGCACTTTATTGTTGGTCGTTGTCCCCCACCATCTTTTGAAGGTAACAATAATAGGCTCCTGTTGATACTTGATTCCAAATGCATTTCCTATGTTGTTCCATATGAAAATGGCAACTTTAATACTATTAAATACATGTTGAATTGTTTCTACCTGCGCAGAAGAACAACAAGAACATCTGAAAATAATGTTAGTACCGAATATACAAATAACATCATCAAAAGGTAGTCTATTTTTGAAATTCTCCAAGATATAAAGGGCATTTTATAGGGGAGATATTTATGCCAGATTTTGTTTATGAAGATATTCCTTGGTTTCTTGAATCTAATAGAATTCCATGCTAAGTTAGAAGAAAATCTTCCATCATTAGACGTTGTCCAAACAGAGAAATCATCTTCATTTGGGTCTCCTATTTCCAGTGTAACAATATTATCCATAATATGCGCAAGGAAAACCTCGTTAAGTATACCAATATTCCATTCTCCATTATTCATGAAGTCTTTCACCTGCACTTTAGAAGATCTCCCACTACCTTGTAAGATGTTGGCTAATGCACTTTTACCTGTCCAGTTATCCCACCAAAAGCTACAATTCCCTTTCTGTATTTCCCATTTAATGTTTTCCTCTGCTTTGTCTCTGATTTTGAGCATGTTTCTCCAAATATGAGAATCAGTGGGATTTGACTTTTTGTTCACTGGATGAGCTCTTTTGCAATATTTATTCTTGAGAAAGTTGGCCCAAAGGGAAGGATGAGTTCTAAATCTCCACCATCTTTTAATGCTAAGAGGATCTATGATATCCTCCATTTTTCTGACACCAGCTCCTCCCTCATCCTTGGGGAGACAAAGGTTATTCCATGAAGACCAATGATATTTGTTTTTACATTCATTTGTGCCCCAGAAGAAGTTTGCGAAGTGTTTCTCCATGAGCTTAGTAATTCCTTTAGGAGGATTCATAGCAGATATGATGTATGTGGGGAGGGATTGTAAGACATGTTTAATCAAAATCATTCTCCCTCCAGAGGACATCATATTGGCTTGCCATCCATTAAGTTTCTTGATCACTTTAGAGAGCATACCATAAAAAAGATTGCTAGTTTTCCTCCCAAAATAAATGGGGCATCCTAGATAAGAGAAAGGAAAAGGTTGATCCATGTCGCCTGTAGCATTTGTAATTCTATTGATTCTTGCAGCACAGGTGTGAGGAGCTGTAATGAAGAAGCTCTTATCATTGTTAACTTTCTGCCCAGAAGTCTTTTCATACCTGTCAATAGTCTTTTTGATTAACTTGAGAGTCATATTGTTTCCACCACAGAATATCACAATATCATCGACATAGGCTAAATGATTGATCATCGGACCTCTTGGCTCCATGCTAAAAGGAGTGAAGCCAATAAAGTCATTCAGGGCATTTAGAGATCTAGAGAGAACTTCAACTCCAATAATAAACAAAGACGGGGATAAGGGATCTCCTTGTTTGAGGCCCTGAGTAGATGTAAAAAAACCTGTTCTAGCCCCATTGATAATGATAGAGTACCATATATCTTGTAGAAGTCCCCAGATCATGTCAATCCAATTTTCAGAGAAGCCAAATTTCCTCATAACTGGTATTAGAAAGGTCCAGGAAATTCTATCATAAGCTTTTGCCATGTCCAGTTTTGTTATAACATTGCCTCCTCTGTTCTTCTTGTTCATTCCCTGAGCAATCTCCTGAGCTAAAAGGATATTTTCAGTGATCAATATTCCTTTCACAAAGCCACTTTGATTCTCTGATATAAGCTTCCCAAGAATAGGATTCAGCCTTCTAGAAAGGACCTTGGAGATAATCTTGGCTGTAAAATTACTCAAACTAATAGGTCTTAAATCCTAGAAACTACTAGGAGAGTCAACTTTAGGAATAAGAATTAAACAAGTGTGAGAAAAAAAATTTAGTGAGCCTCCTGCCACTGAAAACAACTTGAACAAAATCAGTAATAACTTCCTTAATGATATCCTAACAGGATTGAAAGAATTTTTCATTATATCCATCCAGCCCTGCTGCAATATCAGGATTCATGTTGAAGACAACATCTCTAACCTCTTATGTATCAAGAATGACGGTGAGACTTTCATTATCTGCATCAGTTACACATTGAGGAATATAGGTGATGATATCATGGTCATTGTAGTGATGATTGATGTTAAAGAACTGTTGAAAGTGATGGACAACTGCCTTGTCAATATTAGCATCCCCTCAATCCATTGGCCCCTATGGTCTTTGATTTTAAGAATTTGCAGCCTGCTCCTACTCTCTCTGATGGTACTATGAAAGAATTTAGTGTTAGCATCTCCGTCCTCAAACCAGTTCAATCTAGCTTTCTGTATGAGAATGTCATCCTGCATCCCCATCCATCTAATGTATTCAGCTTGTCCTTTGTTTAGTTCAGTTCTGGTTGTATCATTACTGTTCATAAGATCCCTTTGTTCAAGATCCTTCATTTTATCTTCCTAGTATTGAACTTGGTTGAAAACATTGCCAATGTCGTCTTTGGACCATTGAGTCAGTCTTCTGCTCAGCATTTTAAGCTTTTGTTGAAGTTTTCACAGAGGATTTCCATTAACATGATTCCTCCAAACTTCTTCAACTACCTGCAAAAAAGTAGGTTGATTAGTCCAAAAATTTAAAAACCTGAAGTATTTAGGCCCATGCTGATTAGTGTCCTTGCATTGAATTAGAATAGGTCTATTGTCAGAGCCAATTCTAGCCAAGTGGTTGACAATATTGTTTTGAAAAATCTGGGACCAATCATCATTAATAAAAACTCTATCCAATCTCTTCCATATTCTTCTTCTTGGCTCCCAGTTGTTACACCAGGTGTATTTTGGACCACAAAACCCATGTCCATCATACCACAGTTATCCATGCAAGTGATGAATTCTAGACTTTTATTCATTCTGTGTGGTCTGCCACCTTTTTCTCATCCGGATCCAAAATGACATTGAAATCGCCTCCAATGCACCATGGACCATTCACCTGAATATTGGTTAACTCTAGACTATTCCATAACTCTCTCCTTTCTTCAAGAGTACATTTAGCATATATTGCTGTGATGTAGAGGTCACTGTTGGCAGCTCCATAGTGCAATTTGATAGTAAGATGTTGTTCGTGGTTGTTCAATATAGTAGTCATGTTGTTGCCTGACCACATGATCCAAATCTGACCGTTTGTATTAGAAATATAGTGTTGATATCCTGGGAATCTGCTGCACCTTTCAATTTGATTGATACTTACAAAAGGTTCCATAATAGCAACAAGCTCTACCTTATAAATGGAAATCAATATTTTTAGCCTTGGTAAGGCTTTTTTGGTATTTACTCCCCTAATATTCCAAAATATAGCATTTATCATGGAAACAATATTCAAGGTTAGCATGATTGTCCTCCTTCAGGAGGTGTAGTATCTTTGCGTTTGTTCTTTTTTCCTTTTTTCTTCCTTTTATCTTTGCCACTTATGATCTGAAAGGATTCCTCCTTCGAGTCTGTTTGAAGCTGCTCCTCAAGGACCATAATTGTCACCCTATTAGGAGAAGTTACTTCAATTTGTTGGAAAGTAACATATTTGTCTTGTTTTGATTTGGATTCCATGTTCAGATCAACAACAAAATCAATCCCATGGAGGTTTTTAATTTCTGAAGGCACACTGGTTGACTCATTGACATAGTCATTCATACATAGAGGTTTCTTTTCCTTTTTTCTGTTTTCCAGATCCTCCTTTTCATTTGTGCTATCATTATCTTGAATAGATTCCTGTTGATCTTCTATGGTATCCCTAACACTGTTATAATCATTTTGTTCTTGTCTGTTTGTGTTTGAGTTCGAGGGAGCCTTGTTATACAGAACTCCACCTTCATCTCCCTTTCTATAATTAGCACTCACAGATACACTAGCATTGCTCTGTTGGTCCAAATTTTGAGCAGACAAGGATATCTCCCTGTTATGAGTCTCTTCCTGCTTGTTTGAGTTGGTATTCGATTGAGCTTATTAGTAAAAGCTCCAATTTTATCTCCATCAATCAATTCAGTTGACTGATTTTGCACATTCATAGTCATATCCGGATTTTCATCTTGGTTGAGTCTTTGTAAGGCCAAGGTTCTCTCCTTGTTATGGATCTTCCTCCTATTAGAGTCATACGATAGGTTGAGCATAGGCTTGAAAGTCACTTTTGCTTTCTTCTTAGGAAGTTTCCTCTGTTTGTTCTTCTTGGGATTCCTTTTGGACCTGACTCTGATGTTGCTTGGACATTTTTGCTGGTAATTTTCAGATTCATATCCATTCTTGTGATTCACTTGATTTGGGTTGATACACTCTTTCTTGTCTTTATTTTCCTCATTTTGTTTTGAGACAAAGTTTTGGTCAGTCTGCCTTGTATCAAGTTTCTGATGTTCATCACTGGACTTCCGACTTGTATCAATTTTTTGGCTGTCACAGTTTTCCTCATTCTGTTTTGAGACAGAATTTTAGTCGTTCACTATTGGTTTTCTATTGAGGCTTGGACCATCATTCTTTCGTCCAGTCTGCTTTGTATTAACCTTCTGGTTTGTAACATCACTATGCAGATTCTGTTTTTAGGATTTTGGCTGTCCAAAACTCTATTTTCTACACCCTGATTAGCAACAGTTTTTTGCTCATCTAAAACTATGTTTTCAGCAGTCTTTTTCCTCTCTAAGGCAGCATCATTATGCATATTTTTTTTCCAGGTTTTTGACAGCCGAAAAATCTATTTTCTACACACTGATTAACAACAGTTTTTTGCTCATCTAAAACAGTGTTTTCAACAGTCTTTTTCCTCTCTAAGGCAACAACATTATGCAGATTCTCTTCAGGTTTTTGACAGTCCAAAACACTGTTTTCTACACCTTGATTAGCAGCAGTTTTTTGCTCATCTAAAACTCTGCTTTCAGCAGTCTTTTTCCTCTCTAAGGCAGCAACATTATGCCGATTTTCTTCAGGTTTTTGACAGTCCAAAAATCTGTTTTCTACACCTTGAGTAGTAGTAGTTTTTTGCTCATCTAAAAATCTATTTTCCGCAGCCCTTTTCCTCTCTAAGGCTCTAAAATTAATCATATTGTGACCAAGTTTTCGACAGAATTTGTAATATTTCGAGACTCATTCGAATTCAATTTTTTGAAAAAAATCCTTTTTGAGGAGCACCATGAAATATTTGTCCAACATAAACAGAAGAGACATTTTCGTTCCTCTACCATATAGGAAACTATATTACTAAATATGTTCATGATTTGAAAATTACTCGCCCTGTTAATAGTTTTTTACAAAACAGATACAATACATTAAATACAGAATCTTAGTAGATATAATATTCCTATTTAGGCGCTAAAATTAAGGAAGTAAATATTCTTTCAGATATTTCATTAAATAAGGAATCATTGTAGTATTAAAATTCCTTATTTAGGTGCGCTAATATTGGTGAATTAAAGATTCTTTCAGAAATTTTCAAACGCAAATCACGCTGTATTAATTTCCGTCTCTTTCTATTCAATGTACCCAGTTTGTAGATATTTTGTAGATCAATTGTAGATTATTTGTATTTTGATTGTAGATGCTTTGTTTTTTGTTTTCATAAATTAAAAATGACTAAAACTTCTACAAATCTTTTACAAAAAACGCAATTATGTCGAAAATCCCAATTAAACTACAATCGAATGAGAATTGGGTGACACGATATTGAGATCTGTTTGACTTTGTAGTTTATTTTTAGTTTTTTTGTAGAATTTTTGTAGATGAATAGAAAATTTTGTAGTTATATTAAATGTAGTTATTATGATGTTTAGAATACAATTTGTCTACAAAAAAACTATACATTAACTACATTCTGGACACAATCTACAATTTAACTACAATTTAACTACAATTTATCTACAATTTCTGTAATATGTCTTCTTCTTCTTCTTCTTCTTCTTCGAGATTCAATCTGAAAATCAGTCAAAACCAAGTCCCATCTTCACCAAAAACCCTCAAAATTGAGATATAAACTCCAAACCATATTCCCGATTATTTTCAACAACACCCAATCCAAACAAATAATGATTTTTGAAAACCCAAATTTGAATTCAAGCTTTCAAGCTTTTTAATGGCTGTCAATGGTGGATTTGAGAGAAGAAAAGATGAAGAACATATATATGATCGCCAATTTCTGAAAACGATGAAGAACAGAATGTAGCAATTTCGACTTGTTGAATCTCGAAGGTCTGAATTCTACAATTTGAAGAAGAAGGAAGGGAGAAGAGGAAGAAAGGGGAGGGGAAAACGGCTGGTTACAAATGATGGGGAGAGAGAAACGTGGGATATATGGACACCTTTAATTAAGGAGTAAAAATCTGCCCATTAATTATACCCCTTTAATTAAGGAATAAAAAACTGCCCATTAATTATAATCCTAAATTAATTATGGTATAGATTTGGTAATTTGGTATACTAAATATAATTAAATCAAACCTTAAACATGGAGGGTGATAAAGTTTCATATATGGTATAGGAATGTAAAAATTTCTAAACAGAATTAGGTTGGTCCTTAAGCAAGTCTATTTCAACTCTCACCTTGGCCATACTAGGCCTTGTTCTTCCTCTAGTATCCAAGTCCATTTCAAGGGGAGTACCAATTGCATTCACCACTTGTTTAACATAGTTCCAAGTGTACATATAAAAAGGTAAACCAGGAAGGAGAACACATACCGGAGCAATTGGCAGGTCCTCTCCCGGCTTGAAATCCGGCGACCATTTCTGAAGCCACATCTGCTGCCCTTCCAATTCAATCACTCGTTTAAACCAGACAGAATTGAAATCTTCTTCATTGGTGAATTCAAGAAAAATATTATAATTGTCAAAACCCCCAATCTTGATAGAACCTTTTATCGAAATTAATTCCTTGAATTTTGATATGATTTTTTTAATTTGGGGCCTTGGTTTTAAGAATTGGCCAACAATGATGAGTTTACACTCTTCAACCATAACACCATAATAATCTGAAGCTTTGAAAAGAATCGCGGCATTCCATTGTGCGTAGTATGCGTCGCAATGACAGAGTCCCTACCATGGTGATTTGGAGAGTTCGGATTGTTCGAAGATGAAATCACTTTGGTGGCATAGGTCAGTTTTGTATCAATTGATTCTGGGGGGTGGTTCGCCGTGAGAGAAGGAGTCGAATGGCCTTCCAGACGCTCCAGAGCGGCGCCGTCCGGCGGTTCCATCGGGGGCACGTGACGGAAAGAGGGTGGTCTTTATGAGTTAGCCGTTGGACTTTTTAGAGAGAGGCGAGAGAGTGTCCGGTCTTTCACCTGTACTTTAGAAGATCTCCCACTACCTTGTAAGATGTTGGGCTTTGAGCTTAGTTTCTTAACATTTTCAAGTTTATTAAGATGTCACTCTTTTTCCGAACAAGAAACAAAGAAGAAACTCTTACAGCTTGTTTGGATGGTTGTTACCCATTGTATCGTATTGTATTATTTTTCCAGAACAATGTTTATTTTGATTGTTTAGTTAAAATTGGTTGTATTGTATTGTTAAATCCATTGTTCCGGAACAATGAAAAGTCCCATTTTTGAAACAACCGATTTAGTGTGGTGGGATTGTTTCCTATTTTTCTTTCTAATTATGCCCTAACTTATTACTTTATAATTCTATTTTACCCTTTATATTTTTATTTTATTTTAAATAATTGCAAAGTCTCTTTCTCATATAACTCTATAATAGAATTCTACGTGAAGTCTAATAACCTATATAAATTCTCAAAGGCACCATCTCAAATATAACCTATATAATAACTTACATACATGAAAAACTCATTTTGTTCTTTTGCCGCTTCTCCATACTCTAGGTTTGTGTTACTTTTGTCTGAATGGAGTCTACTTAACATTTTTTTAATTTTTTATTTATTATTATGGTCTGATTATGAATATAGTGTACTTATTATTTTTAATATTATTAAGTTGTTCAACTAATTTCGATAAAATTTGCATGAATTTAATTGCTTAATTTATATATAAGACATAATTAGTGATAAATTAATAAAAAGGGGGTTTTCTTAAATAATTTTGATGTGTAATTCTTGATAAATTAAATATTTAAAATAATTGAGAGTATTTAGTAAACTTATTAGTTACAGTACAGTACGATACAGTCAAACCAAATATCAAAATGTTATTTGACAACAATAAACAATACAATCTATCCAAATATTGTATTCATAAAACGATACGATACATTATAAAACGACGAGAAGCAGTGATCCAAACAGAGGGTTATATAAAATGAAATAAAACGCCGAGGCTATTATTTTAACAGATTAATACTATCTCTTCATTATATTCCATTTGTTTCAATTTATATATCCCATTTGTTTCAAGTTAATATTTTAAATTTAGATATTCAAATGGAGTAGTATAAGTACGTCAATACAATTTAAAGAATTCATTTCAATAGGCACCGACACGTCTGTTTCGCCTCAAGGGATTTCTCATTGGTTAAATCAAAATTTCAGTTTCATATAATTCACCACTTTCTAACATTTCCAATTTGATTCGTTTCATACATAAGAAAATTACAGAAAAAAATTTCAGATCTGCGCTTGCTCTTCCAATTTGAAATTTCTAGTCGAATTTTCTTCTCGTAACTTCTAGAATCTTCCATTTTCTCTGGTATGCAAAAAATTTCAATTCGGATCACCAGTGACAACAGTGAGCTGGAATTTCTGCAATGAGTTATCGGAGGTTAGTCTCTGTTCGATTCTCTATTGCACTTTTACATATATACAAGCATTCTTCATATTTACATACATGCCATTGGAACGCGAAAACTGTGAATTTGAGTGTATGTTAAATTGCTAATGTATTTCACCATTGGCCTTATGCATGAAAACCGGAGGCGGAGCTAGGATTTGAAGCTATGGGGTTAGGATTCAAGCACTTTTGAAGTTACTGGTCTCTAAATTAGTAATTTGTACATATATGAATTTCTTAGACAAATAAAGGTTTTGGACCAAAGTTACCGGGTTTGGCCGGACCCGTAACCTACACATGATAAGAAGGTTACCGGGTTTGGCCGGACCCGTAACCTACACATGATAAGAAGGTTTTCACGAATCATGTTACTTAGCTTATATTTATGGTTTACATTAGAAAGATAAGTTCTATTTTGAAATTTAGACATCCAAATAAGGACAGGAGAAAAATACTTTGGGACGGAGGGTTTATATATGTAGTGGCACATTGATCTGATTTTTAGGATTGACTTGTTTGTTGTGGCTCCAGTTTGATTTTGTGTGCTTTGCTTCTTAAAAGATAGGCAAATAGTAAGGGAGTCACGATTTCAACTTTATGAGTTCTGGATTTAAAAACCACGACTACAAGTGCTAATAACTGAGTTCTAAATTTAATATTTGTACATATTTAATGAATTACTTAACATAATTATATTGTTTGGGCAAAAGCTACTGGGTCGGCCTAATCTGTAACTAGGCTTGTGGCTCCGCCCCTGTTTCTAGGGAAATTAGTCAGACAAGTTTGGTCTTGGCACGAGGCATACCTGAGTAGTTGGAATACATATTTCAAGAGTATGTTGAAATGGGAATTGTCTGGTCTGAAGGAAGTTAAGACTAAGCATATCGCAATAGGCGCTTATGATCAGCCTAACAATGTTAAGGTTTGGCTGAATGCCTGGGAAGAATAATTCATGATTGTGACACTTAGATGGATTATGATGCCAGTTTAAATGCACTAAGATATAATTCATGTTGCGGAACTTTGAGAAATAATTGGATATTTGGAGGGCGTATTATGATATATGATTGACGCTTGGACTGGGTTTAGAAGATAGAAGGCATAAGAAAGGATTGCATTTCAGCTATCATGAACTGATTTCTTATGTGCCAAGTGAATGCTCTTTTTGCTGGGTCTCTGATGTTTGCTGCTGTGAAACTTGGACATTTGAAGAGGGATATATTAAAGAAACAGAAAAAAAAGATGTACTCGAAGAAGCAATATCTTGTTTGGACTTTGACACTCACAGGAACATGCCTATTATGAATTTGACTACTCAGAAAGAGAAGGTGCAATGTGAAAGTAATGTACTGCAATCAATGATTGATTGTTAAAAAATATTTGCGGAATGGATATAGAGGATTCATATAGTCGGCCTTAACTAGTTTGAGTTTGAGATATAGTTGATTGATATGGATCATTACTTGTCAACCCATGTTGGACACTTCGGCTAGTTATCATGCTTTCTTGTAGTTATTTTTAGTTCTTGTTAATATATTTTGAGCTGTATATAAGGACCAAGCTATATGTACGTATCAAATATAGATGTGTGCAAGCATTTTGTATGGGAATGTGCAGGTTTGCTAATTTATAGTGCATTTTGAAGAATAAGTACGATGTACTGATATTCATATCACAGCCACTCAGCATGGGTACATCAACACAAATGAAGGATCCATGTAACATGGATTTTGGAAAGCCAGAACTTGATCCCATACTCTCTGTATATGGGGGTAGGGTATGAATTGTTTCTCTTTTAGGGTGTGCCCTCATGCCGCAAGCAATTGATGTGCCAGGATTCTCCTCCTGATTTAACAAAATAAAGGTCTCACATCTAATTTATGTTATCTGGACATTAAACTTGTATCTTTCATGTATCTGCATATACACTAGATAAATAGCTCTTCCTGCTTCACATAATCTATTTCATCGAAGGGTTTATTTCTATGATTGGTCTATTGATCACCCGAGGGGGGTCTTGTGCAGATAATTAGTCCCAATGAGATGATATAGCAAAGCAATAGATTACCTACTGACTGCTACAATATGTAATAATATCCAGAAGTCTCTATTATTCTTGTCCCATGGCCTTACAAATTGCATTTGAACTTCCTATTCCACAGAGATCATCGAGCCCATAGAGCTGCTCTCTTTGATAACTATGATAGTATTGAGGAGGGTGGAATAAGGGCTTCATCTTCCTATCCCCGTGATCTTGATGAAAGAGACAACGACAAAGCTGTGGATAGCTTACAAGACAGAGTCAGCTTTTTAAAGAAAGTAAGTTTTTGCTATGCTTCATTCATCTTCTTCCCCCTTTTCGGTATTAAATATTTTCTTTCTTTGTTTCGAAGCATACAGTCCATTGAGGAGCTGTGCTTTTTGTGTAAGCTTATCTACCTTTGAAAGTAAGAAAATTTTCAAAAAGTGCCGAAAGTTTATCCTATACAGTTTAGATAGGGATGCTTTGGTTCACATACTAGTTAGGCCTGGATTGTTAATTTATAATGCAAAGATTTTTTATGCGGTGAATAATAATTAACAGAATATTATGTAGGAATTACATACTTAAAGAATATTTGTCTTTAAATAATTTTATCTCTGTTTTTCTACCAAGTGTATTCTTATTCCACATTTTATCCATCAAAAAATAATGCATAGACTCTCCCATGACTTAATACGGGATTGTTTAATACTTTCAACCAAACGCCGCCTTAGTTATGCTGGGATTTTATCCCTAATCCCTCCAACCAAACGTTGCATTATTTATGCGGGATTTTATGTTGGTTATTTTCCTAATCCTCCAACAAAACGACCACTTAATTAAGCTGTGCATGATCCCCGCAAGCGGTGCAGTGGTCAAATTTATCACTTCAACTCTTTGAGTTAGATTCACTGGATCTGCAGTTAGTGTCACAAAATTAAGGTAGAGTTTAAGGTGAACATTTTTGTTTTCAGAAAACAACCTGGACCTTTTAAAGAGTAATATGGCCAATATGCATGGCATCTTATCTTTAAGCTACCTGACCAAAGTGCTATTGCCTACAACATTAATTAATTACAGCACCAAAGCCAAGTTGGATCCTATACCCAGTTTCACCTGGTTTTTAGCAAATCTCTAGTGATAGGCTGTTGTTTGATCTTTAACTCATAATATTATTGGCTAAGGAGGACAACATGGTTCATGTTCAAGGTCTATCAGGCAGTCCTCATGTGAGGTGTCAAAAGAGAATGCTCCCAGATGGTTAACAAAGCTGCAATGTTATGACCATATTCTCATGGTTTAAAAAACAGTACACTGAACTGTAATTTTGTGCTTATGCCCATGGCAAAAGTAGGCCTCATTGCCATCTTGTGACCACTAGGCCTGATGCTACTGTTATGGGTGAAAGTCTGCGCATTGAGCCAGGGTATTTTTTGTGAAGTACGTGTCTTGGACTGTCTTTTGTGATGTGACTCTTAACCAAAGCTGTACCTAATTTTATTGAAAACATGGGAAGACCAAGATCAACTGCTGAGGTTCTGTGTAAGTCAAGAAGTTGGAGAAAAAATGCGTCCTTGGCTTCTGTAGGCTAATCGTTCATTCTCATATTTCTGGTGCTACTTTCACTGGCAAAGCTTCATTCGTTGTTTGCATTTTCGTAGAACTTTTGCCTACTGAAGTTGCATAAGTGCATCAAGTTTAGAGGAAATTATGTCATGGCTATGTAAATGAAAGTTGTTCTTTGTGTTGTCGTATCATGTGTAATCTTCTTTAGCACTCATGATATTTGTTTTGGAGTTCCAGCACATCTGGTATGCACTTTTAACGCTCGTCAGGCATTGATACTTAGTATATTTGCACTTGGACAGTTAACAGGTGACATACATGAGGAGGTGGAGAACCACAACAGAGTGCTAGACCGAATGGTAAGCCGGCTAGTTTTGTGAATCTTTTGCGTACAACAGAGTGCTAGACCGAATGGTAAGCCGGCTAGTTTTGTGAATCTTTTGCGTACACTACTTGTTAACTTTTTCCTTCTTGGATCATTTCCATTAGGGGAATGAGATGGATTCATCTAGAGGAATCATGTCAGGAACCATGGATCGATTCAAGATGGTAAGCACTTGTGATAAATTATGTTGTTATGTCATGTGTGTGTGTGATTGCATGAGACATACTTATAGGATATGCATATGTTTGTTTTCCTGTAATTTCCTTTGTCAAATGAAAGTCTAACAACCCATTTACTTTCTTAGGTATTCGAGAAGAAATCAAATCGGAAAATGTGCAAACTCGTCGGATACTTTGTGCTTTCCTTTTTCCTAATATACTACATATTTAGGTAAGTATCTCTGCCTGGACTTTACAGTTTGCATTTCTGATACGAGGTACTAAATGAAAAGACTTGCCTTTATAAATATTCCCTACAGTGAGAAACCATGTAACTTCCTTTCTGCCTCCATCTCAAGATAGCAATCCTAATAAATCACCTTAGTTTTCAAAATGATCTTTGGTGTAGTCTACCACAGCCATAAACTGAAGTGTGGAATAATGAGGAGTGTAAACAGACCTCTGACGTCTCATCTCAGATGTTCCCTCGCCTTTGGTAGATAAGTTTGTTCCTAATGATTCATGCCATTGGGCGCTCTAAGATTCCATCCATGTATCAATCGGTGTTGTCAAAGGCGCGCTTAAGCCCTGAAGCGAGGCTCAAAACACGTTGAGCGCTTCCCCTCGCTTAAGCCCATGCTTTATTTGCGCTTTTGTGCTTAAAGCCCCAATGGACCTTAGAGGTTTTTTGCGCTTTTCGCCTTTGATAACACTGGTATCAATTTATTTGGATATCTGCTGGGGCTTTTACCTTTTCTTCGTTGGATGCTAATTTTTTGTTGCCAATTGTTAATGAGAGTGAGATTATCGGTTAAAAACAATACTAAATTAAGGTACTAGGTTTGGATATGATGATTTGATTGAGGCAATTGATGGCTGTCAACGAGCCTATGCTAGAAACCTACTTATATCAATGTATTAGACATGGGTATAATCATTTTCCATCCTAAGGTGTTGTTTTGATGCCCCTTAACGAGACGTAAAAACCATTTAATGGTTTGTTTTATATGAAGTAAATTGTTTGATCAAATAATTTTCAGCTATTATGGTTTCCTTTAGAGTTTGGCAATCGTGGAGAGGTTGGAGTAGTTTGGCTTACCAAACTATTTAATGCTATACTAAGGAGTCGAAGGATGCCAAACGACTAGAGAAGGAGTAACTTGATTCCAATATATAAGAACAAAAGAGATGTTTAAAGTTGTCAGAGTAGTGGCATTAAACCTATGAGTCATATGATGAAAGTTTGGAAAAGAGCAATAGAACAGAGACTCAAGGATATTACAATAGTGTCAAAACCAGTTTGAATTTATGCCTAGCAGCTCCACAAGTATATTGTTGCTAAGAAGATTAATGAAATTTATAAAGAGAGGAAGAATGATCTGCATTTGGCATTTAAAGATCTGGAGAGAGCGTATGATAGAGGGCGTGTTTGGTACTACAGAAGTCACCTTCCATGGAAAATGTTATCCATAGTAAATTTATTTCTGGTGTTTGGTTAGTAATTTCCAGAAAAAATGTATATTAAAGATTAATCATAATATTAGCAAATTGTAGAGTGTTTTGATGAAACTTTTGAGTATTAGAGAATAATAATAATGTCTAAATGCTAGTTGAAGCAAATAATACGAAGTTAAAAGTTAAAGATAATTATAACTTCAGCCTAGAGGTGAAGGAATTCAATTTTCCTCCTTTTGATAGAAAATGTTACCATGAAAGCGAAATGGAAGAAAAGATTCATACAAGTGATACCTATTAGTTGATATTAAAACTTAGTCATACTCGAATGCTTACTTGGGGTTCATGGTTTGTTGGTCGTCTTTTAATTAGAGATTTGTATACCAGTAGAAATGTAGAGAACTTCTAGCGCTAGAGAATCCAAATTACTTGAATGTATTGAGACAAGTTTACATGGAGGGATGAGGATTCATGTAGCTGACCTCAACTAGTTTGGGATTAAGGTGTAGTAGTAGTAGCAGTAGTTTTTCTCTTTCTTTTTGAGGAGTGGTAGCTGTGTTATGGTCTGGCCCGTCTTTGTATAACCATTTCGTCCGAACTAAGTCTGGTTATTACCCTAATTAAACCAGTGTACTAATTGGGTATGTTTATATCATCTTAAGAAATTCAGTGGAATGCCTTAAGAATCATTTCCACTGTTTCCAGAAAACATAATCTCATTTTCTTAATCTCATTTTCTTTTCCCTCTTGTAGGTTTCTCATGTATTTTATGTATGGTTGAGGCAGGATTTACTTAGATTGTTCTTCAAACCACTTGCCATACCACAAACCATGACACGCAACTGGCATCTACTTCAATCTTATTGGGAAAATTGGCACAGTAAATTGTATATTTCGTATTGTATAATGTCAAAGACTGTTGATTTTCGCATGGAAAAGGAAGATATTTTCAGACATTCTTTGAAAAATCATATAGAAGCAATATAATGCGCTGGAAGTTCATACACATGTGCTCCCATTTTCATTATATTATGCTGAAATTTTCCGTGTGCCGGAGTTCCAGCATATTCGTGCATCAATCTCCAGTATATTATGCTGGAACTTTCTGTGTTGCAGCAAAATAATGGCTATTTTTCAATTACCAGTCCAAAAACTGGTTAGCACGTGCTATTTTCACAAATAAATTCAGTATGGTTTTGCTTTTCACTTTTCGGTTTTGATTTAAAGTGATATTCTATTAACCAAAGAAATTGATTTTGCATACTCAAGCAAAAAACAACAAGACCCAATGTATTCCCATAAATGAAGTATGGGAAAGATAGTGTGGAGACTTACCTCATAAAGATAGGGAAGATAGGGAGACTGTTTTGATCACTCAAGCGAAAAAGGAAAAGAAAATATTAAAAGAGGACAATAAAACCAAAACATCATTGATGTTTTCATTCTAAAGCAAGAGTGCAAGACTCTCGTACTTTGATCGAAAAGAAAAGTAAAGAAGAAATATTAGACACAATATTATTAGAAGTCAAATGTCATTAATTACCAAGTTTAACAAATATGTTTTGAGCCATTCAACAAATTAAATTTTGGGTAACAAACTTCACTAGACAATAATTTTTGGCACTATACTCAATGTTAAAAATTGAAATTACTATGTGTTGATGATTTTAAAAACTATTATGTTAACCTTGAAAGTTTCTTAAAATATTATATAAGTTTTTCTGAAGGGTAGAGATGCGTGTGTAAGATGATTCGAACACCATCGTTATAAGAGTTAAACTAAACTTTCTACTAATCTTGTTGTTTAAACTAAAACTGCCTATAATAAAGTTTATAAGCTTTCGGCATTTGTACAAAATAAATAAATGAGTGACACATGTATGCACATATAATTTTTATTGGTATGTATTTTCACCTTAATTTATAAGTTTATCATGGTAATTAATATGTGGTTAACATGAGATAATTTTTACCGCCAAAATAACTCACGAATTAAAGAGCAGACGAGATTTCGACGAAGCTACTAATGAGTGAATGACTTTCACAACCTTGGTAGATGTTCCAATATTTCCTAAAATCCGACGCAAACGAAAGATCAGGAAGAATAGAATATGTGATGGTATTGAGCTGATTTGAAGTAGCTGATAAGTATTAAGGGCTGAAAAATACTTTTAAGTGCTGAAGCTAGTTTAATAAATAAATAGTTACGTGTTTGGATACAAGTGCTGAAATTGATAATAAGTTGCTGCAGTATTCGATAAAAAAGTGCTGATAAGCTCTTTTTCTGTTAAAATGACTTAAATAACCTTAGAGTTGTTTACACTTATAAAGGCGTAATTTCGTCAAAATTTTAGACTCCAGATCGATTCAAATACAAAATATTCTATTTGTCATTTTACTTTATACAATTGTGCGATAAGATAATTTTTATGATAAATATATTTTATTTTATGATAAATATTTAATCATAAGTTATAATAATTAATAAATTCACAAAAGTTTCTCAGTAAAAAATAAACCTAAATAGGAGAAAATATTTGAAGAAAAACAAATATTGTGTTTATACACCAAAAATTTAATATGTCATTTAATACATACAGTTCAAAGATTAGTACACAATTACATTGATATAAATATGCAAAGGAA
>ML293089.1:0-10028 GCA_005239495.1 Nicotiana undulata
GGAAAAACCAGTTGGAAATCTCGAAGAAAAATCATTAAATCAGTTTCAAAGAATAGTAACGATAAAATCAATTAGAAATCAATTTACCATGATAAATCTTAAGTTATTATGCAATTTAAATGACATCAGTAATAATAGAGTTGAAAATGAAGCATTATGTAGAAAGAAATAAGGAACTTCAGTGAAAATATCCCGTGTACGCGCTCGTCACCTCACGTACATGGGGTTTTTATAGGAAAAAAACCAGTAAAATGCCTAAGAGAGATTCCCCAACACAGAGTTAGGTAAGCCGCTTACCTCGACTACGTAAATCAACTCTGTACCACTCTCTTGCCACGAGTATCCAACTCCAGGTGATACATATATGAGGTGACGATCATATATGCATGTTCCAGGGTTACCCATGCTCGGGGTAAATTATTTTATAAATTGTATCTTGTGGATTCACGGGACCTTTTTGCTTAACTTGACTCCTAGATACTAAGAATATAGTATTAAATGTTAGAAACTAAGACTTAGCTTATTATAACCTTATCAAATTTGATGGAATTCTGAGAATACATTGATGTGTTTAATTCGGTCATTACTATGTGTGATGCGGCTGATATTTTTGAGATAATAGACTCTATACTTGTGTTGTAGATCATTCGTGAGATTTGCTGAAATACTTAAATAATAAGGTTCTTGTGGGTTCATCGAACTATGGTTGGCATGGAAATTTGTGATTGAGATTCGTTTGGAATATTCATTTAAACACCGTCCATGACGTTATTTATGTTCGTTGCCTTGTGTCATTGTTATACATATGCTTCGCAAGGAAGAGTGTAAAGCACAAAGGGTGATGCCGTGCCATTGTATATACCCATTATCTTGTAAGGATAATGTAAAGCACAAATGTGATGCCATGCCATATTATTGTGAGTAAAAGCACGAAGGGTGATGTCGTGCCATATTATTGAGAGTAAATGCACGAAGGGTGATGTCGTGCCTTATCATTTGTGAGTAAAAGCACGAAGGATGATGCTGTACCATGTTATGTGAGTAAAATAACGAAGGGTGATGTCGTGCCATTGCATTTACATTATTATGCTTTCATGTTATTGCGAGTTAATGGCACGAAGGGTGTTTCCGTGCAAGTGAGGACACCAGACATGCATTATGTTGTGATATCCTTTTCTTGCATATATCTTCATGTCTTTACCTTGAGTTGTTATTGTCGTTGTCACGACCCAAAATCTATAGGTCGTGATGGCGCCGGACACCACTGTCGGGCAAGCCAACCCCTAATTAGTTGAAATATTCTCCTGCTTAACAATTTCGAAATCGTTGCAATTTTCTTGCATTTCATAATTTATTTAATAAATTCTTGTAAATTAAGCACGACGGAGAATCAATTTAATTCAATAAATAATCTCAACACATCCCCAGAACCCGGTGACACAAGTACATGAGCAACTTCTAAGAATTTTATACAAATACTACAAAACTTGCCCGAAATACAAATTGGACAAGAAATTTTTAAGTAAAAGTAAAATACATAGAGGGAAACTCTGTCAGCTGCGGAACGCCACCGGATAATGCAGCACGTCAAAGTCTCCATGTCAATCACATCCCAAGAGGGCACCTGTGCAACAAAACGCACAGAAGTGTAGTATGAGTACGAAAACAACGTGTACCCAGTAAGTATCCCGCCTAACCTCAGAGAGGTAGTGACTAGTGGACGAATTTGACACTTGCTATAAGTCAGTGTAGTATAGTCTAAGTGAAAATCTAAACATGAGAATCATAATTAATTAATCAATTAATCCGAGATTGAGAACATCAATAAATATCAATTTGATCCACAAGTTTTCTCAGAAATTCTCTCCCTTTTAAACTGGCAACTTAAAATACACTCAAGCCAATAAACAAGTACAAATCACAGGAATATAATAAATTGTGCACTGCCGAAGGGTCGATCGGCCCGAACCATAGATGCATCTATTTTCACCGCTCGCGAATCGATCATGCGACGCGGTCAACATAATAATAATAATACGACTAGCTTGCTCACGAATCATACCTGCGACTCAGGTGCTCATACGTACACGTATTCACATAAAGGAAATCCATATTTTATCCAAGAAAAATAGCTTCTCATAGAAGTGATAAAATTTTCCTTAATTGAACATGAAGATAGTATTAAAAATATTTTCTGGAAATTCGTTTTTGACAAATTTAACAATATTCAGTAAAATAACCTTGCCAGAGTCACAAAAATCCACGGGGAATTCAATCCTCTTGCCAAATAATTTAGAAGGGTCTATTCTAACCTCTTTGGGTAAAAGAGTACTGATTTAATGTCATTATCGGTCAAATGTTAGGATAGAATTACATGAACAACACGTAAGGCATGCTAGTGGGTCCTAGACTACCCGAACATGGCATAACAGTAGCTACGCACGGACTCTCGTAATCTCGTACGTACGTAGCCCCCACAAATAATATCATGTATTCATTTAATTCACCTAGGGGACAATTCCCCCTCACAAGGTTAGAAAAGAGACTTACCTCGCTCCGAAATTTTCATAAACGGCCTCCAAGCCTTCCTGACGACTCCAATCGATGCACAACGCTCCAAAACTACCCAAATGATGATAAACCAATGAAAATATACACAATCGTTTGCCACAAGTTCAGATTATATAATTTCCCAACTCCGCCCAGTGAAATGACCAAAATGCCCTCGGGCCCACGTGCCCTGATTCCGAAATTTCTTGAAGATAAACTCTACCCATAGCTTTACTAGTTCAAATATACAATTTACTCCTAATTCCATGCTCAAATTCGTGGTAAAATCCAAAAATACAAATTTTAGGTTCTCTTCAAAATACTAATTTTTCCACAAATTTTTCATGTTTAATCCCATGTATAAACCTTGAATTAACTTGGAAATGAGAAGGAATCACTTACCTCGTGATGCTTGATGAAAATCACCTTTTGAAGTCCTCCAAAATCACCCCAACCAAGTGAAGGAATTGATGAAATGGCCAAAATCCTGTTTTTTAAATATTCTGCCAAGGTATTTACTCAGTGCGATTGCATAAAATGCTTTGCGATCGCGGAGTATAATTTTTCAGCCCAAAATTTGCTCTTTGCGATCGCGGAAAGAGCTTTGCGATCGCAAAAAGAGCTTTGCGACCGCGGAGAACAAATGCCCAGCCTCCCGGACAACCTCTAGTAGAATAGTCATAATGTTTTGCACAAAACTCCAAATGACAAATGGTTTAATGTTCTAAAAACTAGTCTTCAAGATATATAACTTTAATATGTTGTTCATATCCCAAATCCTTATATATTTAGAGATATATGCTTCCAAAGTCAGCCCTGTGCAACACAAATTTCTTCTTTATCTTCCCGGACACCCTGTAGTGTAACAGCCATATCGTTTTGTACGCAAATCCAAATGCTAAATGGTTTACATTTATAGAAACTAGACACAAAGGGATATAACTTTCATTTTTACATCACCTCAAAAGTCTTTATATATTGTGAGATATGAGCCTCCGAAGTCGAGTCAGTGCAACAGAGCATTTCTTCTATGCGATCGCACAAGCTTGCCTGCGATGGCACAGGCCTTTTTCCAGCTCTCTCCAAATCCTTCTCCGCGATCGCACCACTGAGGCCGCGATCGCACAGACCAAAAATCACCCCTCCCATTTTCTCCTCCGCGATCGCACTACAAGGGATGCAATCGCACATCACACCAGAAACATCAGATGACAGCAGCAACAAAGTAGAGAAAAATGGCCCGAAACCACCCCGAAACACACCCGAGACCCCGTCCAATCACACAACTCTGTCCCATAACATCCCAAAAACGTGTTTGAATCTTCAAATCACATCAAACAATGCCAAAATCACAAATCACACTAAAATTCAACTTTATGAACTTTGAAAATTCCAACTTTCACATCCGATGCCAAAACCTATCAAATCATGTCCGATTGACCTCAAATTTTGCACACAAGTCATATTCGACATTACAAACCTTCTCCAACTTCCGGAATTGCATTCCAACCCCGGTATCAAAATTTCTTCTTCCGGTCGAATTTCTAAAAAACCTTCAAATTTCTAACTTTAGCCAAATATCTTCAAAATAACCTACAGACATCCGAATTCACTTCCAATCGCGCTCCCAACTCCCGAATCACCATACGAAGCTATTCCCAGACTCGGAATCCCGAACGGACATCTATAACACTGAGATGCCTTACAACCTAAATTTATGAAATCCTTCCAAGATGCTGTCTTCCATAATATACGCTGAAACACTCCCAGGTCATCCAAAACCCGATAAGGACATATGCCCAAGTCCAAAATCATCATACAAACCTGCTGGAACCTTGAGATCCTGATTCCAAGGTCGTTTACTCAAAATTCCAGTCTTACTCAATTTCTTCAGCTTAAGGCTTCTGAAATGAATATTTTCCTTTCAATTCAACTCCGATCTTCCTGAATTTCAATTCCGACCATACGCACAAGTCAATATACCTGAAAGGAAGCTGTTCATGACTTCTAATCGCTAAACGACACGCTAGAGCTCGAAACGACCGATTGAGTCGTTACAGTCGTATTTATGGTTCTTATTTGATTTGTCGTCATTGATCTGTCTTTATCCTCTATCTCAATTGTTGTCGTGTTACCCATGTCCTCTACTTTCTTAACTTGCAAATATCATGCCTACTTCCTAATGCTATAATTGCATCCATGTCATATCTATTCTGTTGCACTTAAGTATAGGTCTTTCTTCCAGGTTAGTTATTCATGTCTCTACTTTTTAACTTATAAAGATCATCTGTCCTCTTTCTTACTTGTTATATCTATCTTCATGCCTCCACTATGCTAGTTAGTTGAAGTTATATTTCTTTTCCTAATCGTTGGCATTACATCTATGCTTCCTTCCTAGTCTATTACTGATGTCCTTATGTATATTCTCGTTTTGTTGCTTGCATATTTCCTACTTTGTCAATTCTGTTATCGACATTTCTACTATTCGGTTGGTACTGTTTTACGCATAATTGGTGAGGAAGAGATAAATGCACGAAGGGTGTTACCGTGCCGTTGGATTTGATGTATTGAGTATATTTCTCACACTATGAAAGTTTTGAGGTGATTATTGTGGTTTATTGGGTTTCTCTATAGGAAAGGATTGGGTGAGATATTGGAACCATTGAATTGTGATTTCTTCTAGTACTCTATTATTGTTTTCCCATTCATTATACTGTAGTATAATTCTATTGCTAGATTGCGGTACATACTTTTAGTAGTAATTTTTACTACGGAAAAGGGTTCGAAATGCCCCTAAACTATTGGAAAAGCTTTAAAAATACCCTTCATCCACCTATTGGGCTAACTACCCCTCCATTCGTTAGGTCAGTGCTAAATTAAAAATAATAATTATTCTTTTTGTAAAACTTAAAAAAAAAATATTTATAGTCCACTAATTTAGTAAAGTCTTTTTTTATTTTTTCCAGTTTTTTAAAAGAAAAATTCAGTTTTTACAAAAAAATATTTTCTTTTCATTTTTTTCCAGTTTTTTAAAATCATTTGTTTTGTAAAAACTGATTTTTTTGTAAAAACAGAAAAGAAAATGTTTTTAATAAAATATTTTTCGTTTTTTAAAAACTGAAAAAAATTATTTTCAACAAAATGTATTTATTTTTGATTTTATTTTTAATTTTTTCATTTTTTTAAAGCATTTCGTTTATTGTCATTTTTCAGTTTTTTTTAAAGAAAAAATATTTTCGTTTTTTTTTTAAAAATGAATTTTTTTTTCAATAACGAAAACATTTTGTTGAATTTTTTTTTTCAGTTTTTAAAAAACGAAAATATTTTATAAAAACATTTTTTTTCCTGTTTTTACAATTAGTTTTTCAGTTTTTACAAAAACAATGCTTTAAAAAAACTGAAAAAAATGATTTTTTTTTGTAAAAACTGAAGAAAAGAAGAAGAAGACTTTACTAAATTAGTGGGACTATTGGTGCATTAGTTTAAAAAAATGAATTTTTTTTGCGATTTTGTTTTATATGTTTTACAAAAGGAATAATAATTCTTTTTAATTTAGCATTGACCTAACAATCAAAGACATAAGTGAACCAAAAAAGTGGATGGAGAGATATTTTTAACCCAATAGGTGGATGAAGGATATTTTTAAACCTTTTTCAATAGTTTAGGGGCATTTTGAACCCTTTCCCGTTTTTATTAAAAAGCCTCATCACTACTTCGACGAGGTTAGACAAAATACTTACTGAGTATATGGGGCCGGTTGTACTCATACTACACTTCTGCACCTTGTGTGCAGACTTTTGGAGCAGAGCTACTGGTGATGTTGGGAGTTGACCCTGAAGATGTTTGTGCATTTCAGATATAGCTGCCACTTGTCCTTGGTGGCTTTAGATTTTATTAATCTGTTTATGTAGTTTTCAATAGATCGTGTAATTATTTGTAATAACTTGTAAATTCTAAGTCTTAGAGGCTCATGATTTATTCTACCAGTTCATGAAAAATTTGTAAAAGCTCAAATAATTCTTCATTATTTTCCTATGATTTCATTTGGCTTGTATTGTCTGTTAATTGGCTTACCTAACGGGTCGAGTTAGGTGCCATCACGACTAATGATTTTCGTGACAAGTTGGTATCAGAGTTATAAGTTCATAGGTTCTACGAGTCATGAGCAAGTGTCTAGTAGAGTCTTGCAGATCGGTATGATGACGACCATACATATCCTCGAGAGGCTACAGGGCTTTTAGGATAAACTTCTCATTTTTTTCCCTTATCGTGTGGCATTGATTCAGCTTGAAGCATAACTCTTTGAATTCCTTCCACGCATTCATATGCGCATGCGAGCACTCGGTATCGGCTGTGCATTGACGCCTTGTGATACATTTAGATGACTTGAATGGGAAGAGATGAGTTTGCTCGAGGAATAAGAAGGACTAATGGGTGATTGATTTCTGTCTTCATGTGACGTGTAGTTCCAGTTATGAGTGTGTCAGAAAGTTTTCTATGTTCTTTAGTTGCGGGAAAAATTTGATTCTCATGCCTTATTGAGGAGTTCAAACTCGGGGAGATTAAGTGGTGGCTAGAGTTTAAAATTTACGTCGGATGGTGTCGAGGCTCGCGGTATTTATATATCATTGCAGATTATGCATTTCATTAACAGGAAGACTAAGTGGTGGAGGAAATGGCTTTAGATTCACAGGAGGTCTCTTCAGAGTAGGTGCCTCGGTTGTGGTGCTTTGGGGTTCTAAGAGGGAATGCAACGGCTTATGGGCCTTGAGGCGGTGTGGTTTTTATGCTAGAATCTCTTATGGAAAGCTTTGGGGTAAGGATCATGGTGTTCTTACAAGGAGGGGTATCAACTTGGGGTAATTTGGAAGGAACTAAGAGGAAATTGGGCAGTTTGAGAGTAAATTGGATCAACACGGTAATGATATGATCTATTCTTTATGTAGTTATGAAGTGGTGGGTCTCTATAAGTGTTTCGTGGCAATGCTCATGGGTTTGGGGAAACTACGTGGCATGGTTGAGTTATAGGGATTCGGTTATGATACCTTGGTTATGTGCAAACGGATTCTAAGTGGTTCTCGATGATTTCTATCACGGTTCGAGGTGAATATTTCCTACTGGTGTGAGGAACATGTTGTGTATTGGGATTTCCTCCTAGATGAGATCAAATACAAGGTTTTTGGCCGATCGGGATTGAGTTTTGCATGTGCAAGGTCACAGTTCAATTTTGAAGGGAAGGTCATGAATTCTTAGACAACACAGACGGTTTCATATGTCTAGATAGATGCTATTACTACCTGGTGTTGCCTGAGAAGGGTGTGCATTTCAGGAGGCGCATTATGTTTTGACTTACGGATGCATCATTGATATTGCGGTGCTAGACTGGTTAGTCGACTGCTGAGACTGAGATTTTGTTATGTGGCTCAGAAGAATTATAGAAGTATTCCTCGTCGAATGATCATATTCGAGATAGGTGTTAGATATTTGGGAGGTGAAGTTGGGATCAGGTAGGGCGATTCGTGTGTTCTATAGATTTGGAGACTGGAAATTCTCAGAAGCAGATTGTTTTTTGGTTGTGGACTGTGAGATATGGTCAAAGATTTCCATATGATAGTGTGTCATGGTTATGTCGTTATGGACTTTTGGAGGGCTATTTGTCTCTTCGGGGATGACCGGAGTTGATTTGGGGGACTCTTGGTAGGCCCTATGAGGATGTGCATTCTGTATCAGATCAAATTTTCTTGCTTCTGCATAGCTGTTACCACAGGTATATCGCCGGGCGAAATAGATTTTATTCGCGCCTTAGTCTGTATTATGTGTTCCTTTCTTATGCTATGACGGTCTGTGACTTTTACATGGTTCTTCGCACGCATATTGTAATTTAGATTAGTCCTCATGGAACTATGGGCGAGATGGACTTCGTGATGTTGATTTGCTTATTGCATCATAATTGTGCTTGTTCTTCTCAATATTGTTTGTTCTTAATAATCTTCGCATAATTATATTTTGTGCACACTGATGTGCTTAATATTGACGGACGTGTGATCAGTGTGCCCAAGTATTATGGCTAGATGAGTACCCTATTGTCACGACCCAAAATCCATAAGGTCGTGATGGCGGCGGACACCACTGTCAGGCAAGCCAATCATTAACTAATTTAAAATAAATTCCCGTTTCAACATTTTCAAAATCGTTACCTTTCACTTTAATACATAATAACTAGATGAAATCCATTTAAGTAAAAACAACAGTCTATTTTCCACTTTAATAAAATACATCCCAGAACCCGGTGTCACAAGTACATAAGCAGTTTTTAAGACTTTTTACAAAACACTACAAAGCTTGTCCGAACACAAATTGGACAAGGACTTTAGAATAAAATAAATACAATACATAGAGGAAGACACTGCCGGCTGTGGATCGCCTCCGGATGATGCATCTCGCCTAAGTCTCCAAACCAGCCTCATCGCTATGAAAGTACCTGTGCAACAAAATACACAACAAGAATAGCATGAGTACGAAAATAACGTGTACTCAGTAGGTATCCCGCCTAACCTCAGAGAGGTAGTGATGAGAGATCTACTTGACACTCACTAGGGTCCAACAATATAATTTAACAATATATGACAGCAACAAAAAGGCATACGAGGGTAATAAAATCAGTATGCTTCAAAAGTAACTGCAAATTCAATAAACAATGGAAGTAAATAAATAATTTCTACTTCATTTCCCCCCAAATATCTGACAAGTCCTTATCCATGAAATCATTTAACAATTCACGTCTGTCACGACCCAAATCCTAATTCAAGTCGCGATGGCGCCCGACAACGGGGTTAAGCAAGCCGATATAACCTTTACTAAGTGATACCCTTCCCATTCGGTCAAACAAATCAATAATTACCAGTTTGAAACAACCAACATGATACTAGACTTGAATGAAGGTAAAATCATAGTAAATACAAGGCCGATATAAAACATATACATAGATATACAACCCAAAACCCAAAATATATACCGCGTGTGTGCCAGGAACTAGTGTCACGAGTGTCATGGGCAACTAATGAATATACAATGACTACAATATATACAGAGTCTCAGTCTGAATGAAATAGACAGAGAATATAACAAAAGAACTCCAGGGTGCTTCTAGGAAGTCGCCGGGAAAGCAGCTCACCGTGAAGTATGACCACGCTATCAATATCTAGCACCGACCTGATAATCAGACTTACCAGCCTTCGGACCTGTACAGTCAAGTACAAAAAGGAAAAGAAAGTGCAGCATGAGTACATATATATAAATATGTACCCAGTGAGTATCCCGTCTAAACTCGAAGAAGTAGTGACGAGAGGTCGACTAGATACTCACTAAGGTCCAGCAACATAATATAGAATGAAATAAGGCTAAAGCAATAGGCATGCGAAACAGTAAGCAACAAGTATATGAACACATAATGTAACACAAGTAAGAGCACCAAGTAC
>ML293092.1:1050-23017 GCA_005239495.1 Nicotiana undulata
TTAGTTATAAACACACTTTTCTACACCAAAATCGTATTTGTTTGGCACTGTGCGATAAGTGATAATTCTCTAGCATTCCTAAACGCCCTCATATTGTTCTCTGTGGGATTCGACCCCAACCTTGTTGGGTTACTATATTTGACAACAATCGCTTACCCTATTTTAAGGTGTAAATTGAGCGTATCAGGCCATCACCATTACGGACACATAAGCGACCCTTAAGTCTTAGAACTCCATCCTCGCCAATAGAAACCTCCTTGGCACCACCTTGTACCACTGTCTCTCGGAGAGCCACCAAGTGTTGATCATTAAACTGCCGAGCCCTGATCTCCCCCAATAATGATGATTGAGCAACTACACGTGCAAGAACTCAACTGGGCACTGAAAGGTCTAACCTCACCAAGCGATTATCCAAGGACTGAATGTCCAAAGCTAGAGGTATCTCCGCCGCTGAAATGTAAGCCAAGCTATCCATACTCTCCTCCTCTCTGCTCAAGGAGTCTGCAACAACATTCGCCTTGCCCGGGTGATAAAGAATAGTGATGTCATAATCCTTCAGCAACTCCAGCCACCTGCGCTGCCTCAAATTAAGATCCCTCTACTTGAAAAAGTGCTGCAAGCTACGGTGGTCCGTATAAAACTCACAAGACACCCCATACAAGTAGTGCCTCCAAATCTTACAAGCATGAACAATCGCCGCCAACTCCAAATGGTGCACATGATAATTTTTCTCGTGAACCTTCAATTGACGTGAAACATATGCAATAACTTACCCCTCCTGCATCAACACACATCCCAAATCGACGCAAAGCGTCACCATATACTGTATACATCCCAGAACCAGATGGTAATACAAGAACTGGTGCTGAGGTCAATGTTGTCTTAAGCTTCTGAAAGCTTGCCTCACACTCGTCGGACCACCGGAATGGGGAATTCTTCTGAGTCAATCTAGTTAGAGGAGATGCAATGGATGAAGAACCCTCCACAAATCAGCGATAATAACCTGCTAGACCTAAGAAGCTCTCGATCTCTGTAACTGAAGTAGGGTGTGACCAATTCTGAACTGCCTCAATCTTCTTAGGATCAACCTTGATACCCTCTCCGGATACCACATGTCCCAAGAATGCCACAGAATCCAACAGAAACTCACTCTTGGAGAACTTAGCATACAGCTTCTATTCTCGCAAAGTCTGGAGCACAACTCTCAAATGCTGCTTGTGCTCCCCCAGACTAGGTGAGTAAATCAGAATGTCATCAATAAAGACAATGATAAAAGAATCAAATTAAGGCCTGAACACCCTGTTCATCAAGTCCATAAATGCTGCTGGGGCATTAGTCAAACCAAAGGACATCACCAAGAACTCATAATGACAATATCTCGTACGAAAGGCCGTCTTCGGAACATCCGAGTTCCGAATCTTCAGCTGATGGTACCCCTGTTTAACCAAAAAATGAATTCTTTTGACTAAAGCTTAATTTAGGATAAACTCGGGTTACTGATAATCAAATTAATAAAATAAAGAATAAGTAGCAATAATTTTGAGGGCAATATGCAAAGAAAAAAATAACTTATTTTCCCCAAAATCAGATGATCCTGTTTGCTACATTTTTTATCCCTTTTATAGGGATGTTCTCCTAGTACAACGTTTGTATTTCTGTCATAATATCCTATTTAATGCTTAATTATTACATTTATGAGGCGTTACAATGATGAATAGTAACTGTTATTTTAGGAGTTACATAACATACAAGACATTGATTGTTGATCATCGAATCGGCCCATTATTGCGCCCGGATTCATTGTGACCGTGTCTCTTCTTCTTTGATGATCTTTCCGCGGCTAATTCCTTGTACTGACCATACCTTTTTATCCCGTGTCCACGTGTGATGTTTTACTTAGTCCACCTGGTTGGATGAGTCATCCAAAATTTGTACACGTATGAGGCTATATTTTTTACCAATACAGATAGTCCCCCCACTTGCCATGTATTGAGCGTATAATACTTGGTAAGTGGATGTTCATTTATGGCGGGAATATTTTGCCGCCGCTTTACCTCGAAACCTTGTATTCTTTTATGGGCGCATGCATCGCACATCACTTCCATTTAATGCTTCTTCCACGTGTTCGTTTCTGATTGGTTCTGAAACGAACCGGCGCCTTTTAGGGCTTTTTGCGGCTGCATCAGTCCTGAAGTGACACCTTTAATTATGACCTTCCATAATTACCTTTCCAAGTTTCGACGGTTTCCATTAGGTATAAATAGTCGTCTTCTTTTATTCCTTAGCACTAAAAACTTCCATAACTTAATCTTCTCTTTGTGAAAGAATTTCTTCCTAGATTTTATAAATATGTCTTCCTCAGGCCAACCTGAAAAGGTTATTGATGTTGAAGCTCTGGCTTCTTCTTATGCTCCGACTAGGAGTCGAAGAGGTGGCCGATTAAGGAGCCTAGGACGTACCTCTATTAGGGGTTCTTCTTCTCCTTCCTCTGCTAGGTCGTTGTTTTCTCCGAGAGGTAGATCTTCTCATTCTGTTTCTAGGAGCAAGGATGACTTTCATGAACCCAGAGTTGATGAAATCATTCCTTCGGAGATAATCTTTCCAGAAGTAAATTCTCCTATTACCGAACAGGCTCATTCTTTAGATAGCATTGAGAAATACGCTACTATCATTACTGTAGGTCACATTCCCGTTGTTCATATGGAGTGTTCTTGGGAGTCTAATGTTCGTATGTTATGGTTCATTCTTGATGTTTACAGGATTTGTTTTGTCATTATCTTCTTCCGTACCTATTAGAATATCTATTTCTTTGGTACGTAACTGATCAGAAGTTTGTTCCATACCTGTTGGTTGATGAGCCTCTGTTTCACACTTCGTTGTTTCTTCCGCATCTCTTTTACTGTTAAGAGTTATTGAATTAATATTTCTTGAGGTTTGCTGATCACCCATGATCTGCCTTATTCCCCTTTTGGAAGGGAATTGTATTACTTGATGTAAAGTAGATGGAACTGCTTTCATATCATGAATCCATGGTCTTCCCAGGATGACGTTGTAAGCCATTTCCGTATTAATGACTTGGAATTTTGTATTTTTGATGACTCCTTCAGCGTAAGTGTTGAGTTCAACCTCACCTTTAGTTATCACTGTTGAATTGTCGAACCAAGATATGGCTCGAACCTTTGGAATAATTGTGTTTTCTACTAGAATTTCTTCTATGACTTTCATCAAAATAATATTGACTGAACTGCCTGGATCAATCAACACCCTTTTAATGTTAGTGTCATGAATGAGTAAGGATATTACTAGTGCGTCATTGTGTGGAAGTATTAATCCACCAAAGTCTGCGTCGTCAAAATATATTTGTTCTTCCCTTATTTCTTTTCGAACCCGCATTCCGTGGGTGTTGGTGACTTTTGAAGTTAGCTGGCAGATTATCCCATTTACTTCTTCTCCTCCATGTATGACATTAACAGTTCGTTTTGGGGAAGGTGGTTTCGGTGGCTCCTGCCTGTTCTTCATTTATGCCTATTTACCTTTATCACTAAACAAGTCTGTTAAATAACCCTGTTTTAATAGATGTTCTACTTCACCTTGTAAATATCTACAGTCTGTCGTTCTATGGCTGTGATCATTATGGAATTCACACCATTGATCGAGGTTCCTCCTGTTAGGATTAGAACGCATTTCTTTCGGCCATTAACTTTGTCTCCCATACTTCTTAGTATTGAGACGAGCTCAGTGCTTCTTACATTAAAGTTATGGTGTCCAATTCGGGTAATATTCCGGAATTGTTCATCTCGATCTCTCCTGGATCTAGATGAGGAGGAGTTTGTATCTCTTCCTGAAGGTTTTGTATTTTCAAACCTGGGACGTAGGTCACGTCTTGAGGGTCCTAAGTAAGGATCATACCCGTTTTACCTGACTTTTTCTCTGATTCTAGATGCCTCGTTCTGTGATATTCTTCATCTTTTGATCTTGTGATTATATCCTCTTCAATTCTTAATTTAGTATTGTACCTGTTGTATACGTCATTCCATGTCGTGGCTGGGAATTCTCTTAGACGTTCTTTGAGTCATCTCGTTGCTTCTGAACTTTTCTCGTTCAAATTGCTTGTGAATGTCATAGCTGCCCAGTTGTCAGGCACCCTTGGTAATTGCATTCTTTCCCGTTGAAACCTGTCTACAAACTCACGGAGCAATTCCTTGTCTCCTTGCTTTATCTTAAATATATCTTCCATTCGTTTTTCAACTTTCTGTGCACACGAATGTGCTTTTATAAACGAATTTGCAAGTTCAGCAAAACAATTTATAGAGTTTTCAGGGAGAAGAGAATACCAGGTTAAGGCTCATTTCGTGAGTGTTTCTCCGAATTTTTTGAAAAGGACTGATTCTATTTCCTCTTTTGTTAAATCATTGCCTTTTACTCCAGTAGTGAAAGCAGTCACGTGATCACGTGGGTCAGTTGTTCCATCGTATTTGGGGACATCAGGCATTCTAAACTTCTTGGGTATAAGTAGTGGGGCTGCACTTGGCTTCCAAGGTTGTTGAGAGTATCTATCGACGTCAATTCCTTTGATAATAGGTGGAACACCAGGGATTTGCTCGATGCGATCGTTTTGTTCTTTTATCTGCTTCTGCATGGTTAACAATAAATTTTGTAATTCTGAATTACTAGTCGTACCTGGTCGTGTTTCAGGAAGTGTATTGAGAGTTTCATTCCTGGTTGAATTTGTTAACCCCACTTGCAAATCTTCTACTGGAATTGTATTATTCAGAGGCAGTGTTGGTGGCACTAGAGGTACTTGTGGTAATCCTCTTGCAAATTCTCGCAAAGCTTGTCCCACGTATTCAGCAATCATTTGCCTTATTTGATCTGATTCCTCCGGATGTTCATTATTGTTACAATTATCAGCTTTTTCAGGAGATGATTCTCTCAAAGTTCGTGGAGTCCCTCGAGGAGGAGTTGAAGCTGGGGTTTCACTCCTTTGCTGGTTGTTATCGTCATTATTGCTGACGTTGTTGTTATTGAAATTTGACATGATTTTAAGGATATCGATTGGTAGCGAAAACGATGATTATCAGATTCCCGGTAACGGAACCAATTTGTTTAACCAAAAAATGAATTCTTTTGAATAAAGCTTAATTTAGGATAAACTCGGGTTACTGATAATCGAATTAATAAAATAAAGAATAAGTAGCAATAATTTTGAGGGCAATATGCAAAGAATAAAATAACTTATTTTTCCCAAAATCAGATGATCCTGTTTGCTACATTTTTATCCCTTTTATAGGGATGTTCTCCTAGTACAACGTTTGTATTTCTGTCATAATAGCCTATTTAATGCTTAATTATTACATTTATGAGGCGTTACAATGATGAATAGTAACTGTTATTTTAGGAGTTACATAACGTACAAGACATTGATTGTTGATCTTCGAATCGGCCCATTATTGCGTCCGGATTCGTTGTGACCGTGTCTCTTCTTCTTTGATGATCTTTCCGCGGCTAATTCCTTGTATTGACCGTACCTTTTTATCCCGTGTCCACGTGTGATGTTTTACTTAGTCCACCTGGTTGGTTGAGTAATCCAAAATTTGAACACGTATGAGGCTATATTTTTTTACCAATACAACCTCGATCTTAATTAATCTTAGAAAACACCTGATCACCCTGCAACTGGTCAAACAAATCATCGATACGCGGAAACGGGTACTTGTTCTTGATGGTGACCTTGTTCAACTGGCGGTAATCAATACACATCCGCATAGTCCCATTCTTCTTCTTCACAAATAGCACTGGAGCACCCCAAGGCGATACGCTCGGTCTGATAAACCCCTTAGCCTACAACTCCTCAAGTTGTTCTTTCAATTCCTTCGGAGCCATACAACATGGGGGAATAGATATGGGCTGGGTGCCTGGAGCTAAGTTAATGCAACAATCGATGTCACGATCCGGTGGCATGCCTGGAAGGTCTGAAGGGAATACATCAACAAACTCTCGAACTACTGGCACTGAATCAATCATCGGAGACTCGGAGGTGGTGTCCCGCACATAAGAAAGATAAGCCCAACAACCCTTCTCGACCATATGTCGAGCCTTCAGGAAAGAAATAACCCGTCTAGCTACACTAACTGAGGAACCCCTCCACTCCAGTCTCGACAACTCGGGCATGGCTAGAGTAACAGTATTGGCATGGCAATCTAGAACAACATGATAAGGATATAGCCAATCCATGCCCAAGATGACCTCAAAATCAACCATATCAAGCAACAGGAGGTTCGCTATGGTCTCGAACCCACAGAATGTAACCACACAGGACCGATAAATCCGGTCCACAACCACAGAATCGCCCACAGGAGTGGACACATAACCAGGAGTACCCTAGGACTCACAAGGAATATCCAGGAAATGAGAAAACAAAGCTGATACATATGAATACATGGATCCTGGATCAATTACCGATTCATCTCTACCGCATACTAAAATAATACCTGTGATCACGACATCTGAGGCCACTGCATCTGATCTGGCTGGAATAGCATAGAATCTTGCTGGAGCTCCGGATGAATGACCCCCACCAGAATAAATAGGAGCTGACTTGGCTCCCCCTACCTGGTCTCCACCTCTGGGACGACCCCTACCAGTCTGTCATCCACCTCTGGGTGGCCGAACCGCTGGTGCTGACCTCATAGGCTGGTGACCCTGTTGCACTGCCTTGCCTCGGAGCCTGGGAAAAAACCTCTTCATGTGACCTGGATCCCTACACTCATAACAACCTCTTGGTACCATGGCCTACTGCCTTGAAGAAGAACCCTGAATAGCTGGAGGGCGATGTGAACCCTCTGGTATAGAACTGAAGTAAGGGCTGGAAGACCCTTGATGACCGGAATATCCGCCGGAGGAACCCTGAATAGCTTGAGGGCGGTAAGAACTTTCCGGTATAGCGTTGAAATAAGGCCTCGTCGGAACACCTTGGGGAGGTGGTGGGGGTGTGAATATGGAGTCCTACTAAGCTGGCCTCTATCGAACTGACCTCTTCCCCTGGCTGGGGAACCTCTAAAATCCCTAGAAAATCTAGCTCTCTTATCCTGCTGACTCTGCTCTCTGCCCCTCGATCGATAACCCTCAATCCGGCGAGCAATCTCGACCACAAGCTGATAGGGAGTCCCCATCTCCACCTCTCAGGCCATATTGTCCCTAATACTAGAGTGCAACCCCGCTAAAAACCTCTACACTCGCTCTGCATCAGTGGGAAGTATCATGAGTGCACGACGAGACAGCTCAGAAAACCTAGCCTCGTAGTCACTCACTGATATCTGAACCTGCTCCAACTGCTCAAACTGATACCGCAGCTCTTCCCTTTCAGAGGGTGGGATATATTTGTCCAGGAATAACTGAGTGAACTGCTCCCAAGTAAGGGAGGAGAATCTGCCGGTCTTCCAAGTATATAGGACTGCCACCACCTGCGGGACCTTCCCTCTAACTGGAAGGTAGTGAAATTAACTCCATGGGACTCTAATATCCTCGTGTTGTGCAGTATGTCCCTGCACCTATCAATAAAGTCATGTACGTCCTCATGACGCTCACCTTCGAAGATATGAGGGTGCAATCTTGTCCATCTATCTAATAGCTTCTGCGGATCGCCGTCCGCAGCGGGTCTGGGCTTAGGTGCTGCTGCTACTAGCTAGGCCCTGCCCATGGGCAGTGTACCCGGGGTCTGATATACTGCTACTGCATGACCTGCAGCCTGAGCAGTAGGGGTCTGGGTCCCCCCTCTCGCCTGAGATGTGGCAGGATCTGCTGGAAATAAACCAACCTGGGTCATGGTGTCCATGAACCGCATCATACGGCCCATGACCTCCTGGAATCCTGGCGCCGTCACAAAGTCCAACGGGGCATGATCTGCTGGGGGCACTTCACCTTGCTCCTCAGTAATGGGATCCGCTGGTGGTGCAATTGGAACAGCTCTGGGACGTCCTTGTCCCCTACCTCGGGTCGGTGCCCTCTCCCGTCCTCCGCCACAACCTCGGATGATGGGGCGTAGCGGCCCCTCCCGGGTCTGGAACGTCGGATGTGCGTGTCCTCACCGCCCGTGAGAGAATAGAAGAGTGAGATTTAGTATACCATCAACTGCACGATGGAAGATGAATAAAGAGAGATTTCCTAACGCCCTATAGCCTCTCGAAGATAAATAGAGACGTCTCTGTACCGATCCCAAGACTCTATTGGGTTTGCCCGTAACTTGTGAGACCTACGTGAACCTAGCACTCTGATACCATGTTGTCATGACCCAAATCCTAAATCAGGTCGTGATGGCGCCCGACCCCGTTGCCAGGCAAGCCAACATCAATTTACTATTGTGTTTCATTTAATTTATCAAATCATTCCCAACAATTTCGTAATTTAGATTTAAGACATTAGGCAAACGGATAACTTAGGCAATCTTAAACAGGAATAGCCATGATAGTCATAATTAATATTTACAGCCCTATATATAATATCTACTACGTGTGTGCCAGGAACTAGTGTCACAAATTTACAGGCATCTAGTAGAATAAGAATCCAAAAGAATATAAGTCTGCCCTACTGTTTGAGGAAAATATAGACAGATAAAATCGGAAGAAAGAAAACTCCAAGGTGCTGCTGCAAGTCGTCAGGGAAAGCAACTCACTGAGAAGTCTAAACCAAGTATGAGTCAGGGACGAGCTCCGGACTGATACCCAGATGCACCTGCCTCAGAACCTGTAAAACTAAGTATAGAGTGTAGCATGAGTACATAAAATAATATGTATCCAGTAAGTATACAGTCTAATCTCGAAGAAGTAGTGACGAGAGGTCGACTTGACACTTACTAGGGTCCAAACAACATAATTATGTTTATAACTTAAGGAGATAACAAGTACATATGAATAATAGAACAATAAATATCTAGCATGGTATGAAACCTACTTTGAGTCGAAACTCTAACATACAATTTCAAATCTATCAGTCCAAGTCATTTAACAATCTAAGTCATGAATAATATCAAACAGGCAGCATGCGCACAATATATCAGAAGGTACAGTTTGGGACAACATGATAGTAAATGTGCACTGCCGGAGGGTCGAATGACGTGAACCATAGATGCATCTATTAACCTGCCGTGGCGTACGGCCCGCTCCCATGAGAGTAGTGGAAACAATCACTCCGCTCGCAGAATATATATATTGTGAAGCGGTCACACATAAACATAACATTTTCTTTAAATTCCTTTTTCCAAAAATGATAATGATTCATCCGAAAACACCTATAATGAGAACTTCATGAAACACATTTGCATGCGAAGGAGTTACAAGGCATATAGTAGATTATGAAATTCACAAAGCATGGTGTGGACCTAACTACCCGGACATAGAAAGAATAGTCACTATGCACGGACTCTCATCACATTGTACGTACGTAGACCCTGCAATTAATCACCTCAGGGGACAATTCCCTCTGATGAGGTTAGAAAGGAGACTTACCTCGTGTCAAGTCTACTCCCCGGGTCAAGAATGCGCCCGAAACTCCAAATTCATCTCCCAAGGACTCGAAACTAATCAAATATTGCATAAATAAATCAATCTATACTCCAAAGTATGAAATTCCTCTATTTAAATGATTATTTCGACCTAAATTGAAAATTCACAAAATACACCCCCGAGCCCACATGCTCGGATTCCGGAAATTTTTTAAGGAAACACTCACCCATGGCCTAAGGATCAACATTATATATTTTGTATGATTCCATAACTAGTTAGTTGGTAATTCTCTCATTTTCATAAAAATCTAGGTTTTTCTCTAACCCATGATTTCTACCCATTTATAGTGTTAATCTACCTAGGAATTTAAGTACTAAGCTAAATTTATGATAGGAATTACTTACCTTACAGTAGCTAGGTCGATTTTCTCTTTTGCAATTACTTGAGCCAACATATTTTGACAACCAAAGTGAACTGTGTGCGTGATTCCAATAGGCATGATCCCTATCAGTGTGTGACACACACTAAACGAAACAACAAATAAGGCATGCTGAACGTAATAATAAATAGAACACATGGACCCTATGGGCATGTTTTCTACCCTTTCATGCAAGTATTAGAATTCCGCAACCCCCTTTTATTAATCTATCCACCATTTATTATTACAGAGTTAGTACATACCATATTGAATGATTACAGGCCCAAATACGAATACAGAATAACCTAGAAAATTCATTTGGGCCGTCAAGCATTCTTCGGACTTCATATGGACCACATGGCTAAAGTCTAGATGCGGACAGTACATTTCAGACTTTTACTACCACAACAGGTTCAACATACCAGCCCCAAATGAATAACTTACTTACCCAAATAGATGCCAAATTCAGCCATACTGGTGACAAAGTGCTTTTTGGATTTAACTAAATAGCTTAAGAACTTAATTCTTAAAACTATAGCTAACAACATCTATAGTCAAGACATATAAATAGGATCAGGCTAAATTTAAAGGTACATACGACACATATGACGCAAGTTTATGCTTGTAATTCCAGAAAGAAAGTTTAAGAGTGCCAGGATTGACCACCATAGGATAGTAAGACATTCTAAAGAGTTTTAGAATATTACATGATTAAGAATCAGCCTTTAGAACCTTAGATGAGAGTCAAGCAGAATCAGACACGAAACAAGCAAATCACCACTTTCACATGAAGATGTCTATCATGAAAAGCCTAATGAAAGGAACAACATAACATAACAAGTTCTTGATCAAGAAATTACTTAATGGAGTAGGGGGAAGCTTTAGCATGCTGAACATTCACAATATAAGAGACATATCAAGCTTCAACAGTAAGAGAAACAAGCATAAAGTATAATACTATTTGGCCATTTGTGGTGAAAGACTGTCAGCCATAAGGTTTATTCCTGAGGTCTTAACTGGTACTAAAGAATGCAAGGTTGAGCAAGTCAGCAAACACACAATGATAACAGGTCCTTATGAACAACAGGACTAGAAGAGTAACAAGTTAAGCATGAATTCAGTTACTTCCTAAGCATGAATTTGGTTAGCATAACAATCCAGAAAAAAGGAAAACTCAAGATTGACAATAAACATCAGCATAACATAGCAGTCTAAACAGGTTTAGTAGAGCCAGAATTCGTAATAGGCAAAGATACATTAAGAACATGATTGTCACATAAAGGCTAGATATTGCATTTCACCTTATTATAAGTTGTATTAAACAACACATGATTGAACTAAGCATAGAACACACATTAAGCTCACAATTAACTGACACTGTAGTTAGGATTAGTCCTAGTAAAGTATCAGATATGTTAGAACACATTATTTGATCTATCATAAGGATGCATAACAAAGTACGGGGATAAACTCAGGAAGAGTAGCAGGTGATAAGAATTCAAACACACCCATTAGGTTAAAGATGCTTAAGAGAGCCAAAATCAAGATTAAATGTTAGGCAAGTTCAAATACTAGAGAAGTATAGAGCCTCAAGAATAACTTTGGAGAAGACAATGATACAAACAATAGCGTGTTTATTGACAAAAGCTTTAGGGACATAGATATAGAAAGCATGAACTCAAATGAAAAGATAAAGAAATTGCAAGCACCAAAGGTACTTACCCGTTACTAATTGACAAACAAGTGGAAAATAAGAACAATTTCAGTAATACCTCAAACGTCAGTAGCAAGACAAGTAGTAGAACCCAGGAATCTCAATGCATCAAAGTTTCCAAGAATTTCGAATGAACCCTGGGCAGTGCTCACACTGAGAAAGGTCTGATAATCAAATTCTGGTGGCCTTAGTTTTCAGTGGGACAAAAGATAGTAGTATAAGACAAGTGAGAATGAGAGAATAGTGGTAATTTCAGTGATTGAGGTCCCTTTTTAGGTGTTTGGGGGAAGGGTTTATATACTGTTCAAATTATGCAGACAAACATGGAAAATTATCAATTAAACACAACGAAGGAAAGAATATATCGCATGCAAACAAAATCGGCAAAGGAGAAGGAGATTCTCAAACCCTAGTTGGGTCCAGATGTATGAGAATCAAACCAAGAATCAAGGATCCTTCCTTGTATGATATATATAGACGAGACATCGTCTATATCGCGATAAAACTAGGGTCGACCAAGCCATATCCCGAGAAAGAACTTAAGTAACACCACAAGCACTTATACACCATCATAGTACCTCAAAATACATAAGTAAATCATGGATTGACTCCATGTTTTGGTAGGAATCGAAGAGAATCAGAGGCGGATGCTAGGGTTTCTTTAGAGACGAGAGAACATTCGAGAGTGGTTGGGGGCGGCAGTTAGGTGGGGAATGACCTTTAGGGTTAAGGGTTTGGTGGATTAGAAAGGAGAGATGGTTTGCGGCATCGATCTCTAAGATCAACGGCCAAGATCGAAAGGGAGATGGGGCGGGTCATAAAACGAGTCGCGACCGGGTTGGCTAAAAAAAACGTTTGGTTTGGGCTGTGGAAAATGGCTAAGTGTTTTGGGCCTATTTTCGGTCCTGAAATTGGCTTAACATTGGGTTGGCTTTTTAAAACAAGTGGAACTAAAGAAAAATAAATTAATAAAATAGCTATATAAATATAAAAATATTATTTATGCAACTAAATATTTTAGAAAATAGTAGATTAAGACTGTAAAAATATGAAGATGTTATTTTGACCCTAAAAATATAATAAATGCAATTAATTGTAATGTATAGGCTATTATTGCAAAAATACATAAATAGTAAAAAATATTAAGGTAATTGTATAAAATTAAATAAAATGTTATAAAACATATATGTGGGTGTAAATAATGATTTGATTTAAAGCATATATGTGGGTATAAACAATAGATTTGGATGATTGAGTCATCGCCAAGTAATTTGAGGAATACTTAATAATTATTTGAGTAATTTAAATGCAAGAAAATAAATTTTAAAGCATTAAATATTATAGAAAACTATAGAAAATACTTCTATGACCCTTGTAAATTAGGTAATGATGCAAAATAATATTTTTAAAGTATATATGATATTTATAAAATATTAGGGCAAAATAGGGTAACAACAACGACGCTGTATTCGGAAGGTCGTGGGTTCACAACATGCGGGTGGTACCCTTGACCTTGCACCAGGTGTCACGACCCGAATTTTCAACCGCCGGGACCGTGATGGCACCTAACACTATTCTTGCTAGGCAAACAAACATTAGAGGGTTCAACATTTAAAACAGTTAAAACATAATACGAGGTCTAATATTATCCAATAGATGATACCAAAATAATTTATGAGAAATAAAACAATACCACGAAACTAATACGGATATCTAGCTACCCAGAGTTTTGGAGTCACAATTCACGAACTACTAACGATTACTACAAGTATTTGCCTGAAAGAAATTATACATTTGTTTTGAATTACATAAAACAGTATATAAATAATATGGGGAAGACTCCAGAAATCTGCAGACGCCAGCAGATCTACCTCATGTCTCCGTGTGACTAATCAGCTACTACTCGAAATCAACTCTAACCGGAACCTGGATTTGCACAAGAAGTGCAAAGTGTAGTATCTGTACAACCAACCCCATGTACTGATAAGTGCCGAGCCTAAACTCGATGAGGTAGTGACGAGGCTACGGCGGGGCATTTATAATATAACCTGTATACGGTTTAATAAAGCAAAAAAGGAAATACTAAACTAAATGAAACAGTAACTTGAAGTAAATAAATAAATAACCCAGCTATGTTTCCAGATCTCAGCTATAACCAATCCTTACGAAAATTTCCATGTTACAATTTAAATAACGATATGGGCAGAATATGAAAACAACAAAATAAAACAGTGTGTATTCCAGTTTTCATCATATAACCATTAACAACATGAACATTCTCCTTTATTACTCCTTGTTGCGGCGTGCAACCCTATCCCACCTGTCCATCCTTATTACTCCTCAACATATATATATATATATATATATATATATATATATATATATATATATATATATATATATATATATATATATATATCACCCTTATTCCTCTTGTTGCGGAGTGCAACCCGATCCTACTCGCCCACCCTTATTACTCCTGGTTGCGGCGTGCAACCCGATCCCACCAAACAATCACATGTCACCCTTATTCCTCCTCAATATACCACCCTTATTCCTCCTGTTGCGGTGCGCAACCCGATCCCACCATATCAGTACCAATCACACAATAATAATAAACGTTTCACAGTTTAAATCAGAAACCTCCACAATATTTATGTCTCAACCAAAGTAAATGGAAATTTATAGAATTATGAACCTTCACCAATTTATACTACACAACGAGACCAACCGAAATATACCATGAAACCCCGACAAACCAGCTCAAACCAATATTGTAATCAATAAAGCTACGGATCAAATATTACTTTCAAATAATAAATGACATCTAACAAGAAGCAAACAGACATGTAAGCATCAATAGGCAGGAAACAATTAAGACACGAAGATAATAAATTGGGAACGGGGAAGGGAACATGCTAAACAATTAATTTTGCGACGCATAGGTACTCGTCACCTCACCTATACGCCACGCACATGCAAATTCACATAGCAATTAAGTCGGGGATTCCTAATCCCTCAAGTAAAAGTTTGACCAAACACTCACCTCAATTCTACAGACCACTCACTGCTCAAGTACAACTTTTCCTTTAGAATTCACTTCCGACCCACTCGAATGTAATCATAATTTTTTCAATATCATTAAATATTTATAAAGGAATTAACTTTAATGCATAATCATGGTTTTCCTAAATTTTCCCCAAAAAGTTAAAAATCGACCTCGGGCCGTCTTGGTCCAAACTCGGGGTTCGGATAAAATTCTATTTACCCATTCACCTTTGATCCCGAATATGTATTTAGTTTCAAAATCCGACCCCAATTCGAGGTCTAAATTCCAATTATGCAAAATTCCCTAATTCTACCCAAACCCCCAATTTCTACCATGAAAACCCTTGCTTTTCTATTGAAAAGTGATGAAAAACAATGGGTAATCGAGTGAAAATAGTTTAGAATCGTTTACCAACACTTTGAGGAAGAACATGTCTCTTGAAAATCGCCTCTAGGTCTTCATGGTTATGGAAGTATGAAAAAATGGCTTAATCTCGTTTTAGGTTCTGTTATTAACTCACTGTACAGGCCTTCATCGCGTTCGCGATAGGCTTGTCGCGACCGCGGAGCACTGCGGCCCAAACGCCTTCGCGTCTGCGATGTGCTCTACGCGTTCGCGAAGCATTGCTCACGTTAGCCATCACATTCATGGCCCAGTGGTCGCGTTCGGGAAGAACAATTTGAGACTCCCCTCCCCGAGGCCCATAACTCCTCGTGTTCGCGGTAGCCTAGTCACGTTCGCGGAGGGTAATCCCCCAGTGCTTCGCGTTCGCGACCAAGGTTATGCGTTTGTGTAGAATAAAATGACTCCTAGCCCCTTTACTCTTCGCGATAGGCTTCGTGATCATGAAGAATAACGCATCAGTGCACCAGTAACAGTTATGACAACATAAGTTTATAAGTCCGAAATACCCCGTAGCCTATCCAAAACTCACTCGAGCTCTCAGGGCTCCAAACCAAATATGCACGCAAGTCTAAAAACATCGTATGAACATGCTCGTGCAATCAAATAAAAAAAAATAACACCTAAAACTACGAATTTAGCACCAAAACTCATGAATTCATCAAGAACACTTCCAATTCATTAACTTCTCAAGCGGACGTCCGAATCACGTCAAATAAACTCCGATTTCTACCAAACTTCACAGATATAACTTAAATATTATAACAAACATGTACCAGGCTCCAAAACCAAAATAAGGGTCTGATACCAATGAGTTCAACCATTAATTTATTTCTTTAATTCCTTTAAATTTTGGTTTAACAATTTTCATCAAAAATTCATTTCTAAAGCTAGGGACCTCGGAATTCAATTCCGGACTATAACGACCCAACCAGTCATCTTTAAATCTACCTAGTCGTTCGGCAGTTTGAGGCCATGAGCAGCTACATTTCAGGTATTATGACTCGTAGGCATGGTCGGAGTTGAATTTCGTGAAGTTTGAAGTCAATTTGGAAAGAAATTCTCATTACGGAAGCCTTAAGTTAGGAGAATTGACTAAGATTGGAATTTTGAGTAAACGACCTCAGAATCAGGATTTGAAGGTTCCAGAATGTTCGTATGATGATTTCGGACTTGGGCGTATGTTCGAATCAGGTTTTGGAAGACCCAGAAGCATTTCAGCGCACATTGTGGAAGTCAGCATTTTAGAAGAAATTTCATAAGTCTGGGTTAAAGTGCATTTTAGTGATGTTGATGTTTGCTTGTGATTCCGAGTCTGGGAATAGCTCTGTATGGTGATTCTGGTGTAAAGAACGCGATCGAAAGTGAATTCGAAGGTCCGTAGGTCATTTTTGAGTCATTTGGCTAAAGTTAGAAATTTGAAGGTTTTTAAGAAGTTTGATCGAGAGTGAAAATTTGATATCGGGGTCGGATTCCAATTCCGAAAGTTTGAGCAGGTCAGTAATGTTGAATGTGACTTGTGTGCAAAATTTGGGGTCAATCAGATGTGATTCGATAGGTTTCGGTATCGAATGTAGAAGTTGGAAATTTTGAAGATCGTGAAGACTGAATTTAGTTGCGATCCATTGTTTTGATGTTATTTAATGTGATTTGAGACCTCGAGAAGGTTCGCATTATGCTTTGTATCAGGTTGGTGTGATTGGATGAGGTCCCGGGGGCCTCGGGTGGATTCCGGGTGGTTAACGGATAAAATTTGGAGTTCAGAAAGAGCTGAAGCTTCTGGTGTCTGGTGTGACCGCACCGGCGAGGCTTTGGCCACAGGTGCGGAGCCGCAGGTGCGGCTTTGGCGTCGCAGATGTGGAATTTGGCTGGCTTGGCTGGGGGCGCAGGTGCGAGGTTATTTCTGCACCTGCGAAGGCGCAGATGCGAAAAAGGAAGCGCAAGTGCGGAGCCAACTGGGGAAGGAGGAAGCCGCAGATGCGGGTGCTTGGGCACACCTGCGGGCGCGCAGGTGCGAGGCTAAAGGCCGCAGGTGCGGAGGTCAGGTTTGAGCGGTGTGTATTTTAAAACCTAAGTCTTTGATCATTTGCACCTCATTTCTTCAATGGGAGGCAATTTGGAGTAGTATTTTCAGCATCTTCCACAAGGTAAGTGATTTCTTCGCACCTTGAGTTAAATACTTGATTAATACGCTGATTTGAGAAGAAAATTTGTAGAAATTTGGGATTTTTGGAGATAAACCTAGAATTTGCATTTTATGATTTTGACCACGAATTTGGGCATGAAATTGAAAGAGAATTATAAAATTGAGTTCGTAAAGTTATGGGTAATCGTTATCTTCAAAAAATTAGGAATCCGGGCACGTGGGCCCGATGGAAATTTTGTCAACTTTTAGAGCGGAGTTGGGAATTTATATAAATTGACTTGTTACAAGTATTAGAGTATATTTTCATTGGTATGCCCGTTATTTGGCTAGTTTTGGGGCGTTGCGCATCAATTTGAGTCATCGGAAGGGCTTGGAAGCCGGTTATGAATCTTTGGAGCGAGGTAAGTCTCCTTTCTAACCTTGTGAGGGGGATTTGTCCCCATAGGTGAACTAATTAAATATGTGCTACTATTTGTGGGGGATACGTACGCAAGAGGTGACCAGAGTCCGTCCGTAGCTTCTATTATGCTTGTCTGGGTAGTCTAGGACCCAAAAATATGTTTTAGTTGTCATATTTGTAAACTTATTGATGAAATTAAAAATGATTAAGTCTTATTGAATTTCACAAATGAATTTCTAGAAAAGACTTATATACTATCTTTTTGACCATTAAAAGAGAACTTTGTCATTTCTTGAGTAATTGCTTTCCCAATATCGCCGGGGTGGACTGTTTGAATGTGTATGCTTATGTGTGATCACTTCGCAATTTATGTTCGGCGAGCGGGGTGATTTCTTCCACTCCTCTCATGGGAGCGGGTCGTACACCACGACAGGTTAATAGATGCATCTATGGTTCGAGTCGTTCGACCCTTCGACAATGCACATTTATTTATTGTTGGTTCGGACCGTTCGACCCTCGGCATTTTCTGCGCATGATGTTTGCTAAATACCATCTGTGATTTGAAATATTAAATTGCCTTAAGATGTAAATTGCTAATTGAAATGACGGAAACTGTAAATTTATAAATTTATGGAAAAAGTTGTCCTTTCCTGTCGTTATTTGTTATTTGATTTTAATACCCATGTTTGACATCACACTTTATTATATTGAATTGACCTCTAGCAAGTGTCAAAGTCGACCTCTCGTCACTACCTCTTCGTGGTTAGGCGGGATACTTACTGGGTACACGTTGTTTTCCTACTCATGCTACACTTGCTGTGAATTTTGTTGCACGGGTACAGGTATATCTAGTGGCCCCGCTCGACGCAGTGGTGTGGCTTTTATGGGGACTTAGGTGAGATGCTCCTCTCAAGACGACCCGCAGCTGGCAGAGTCTCCCTCAGACGTATTGTATTGTATTTTAAATTCTTTGTCTAGTTTGTACTCTGGACAAATATTGTATTACATGTATACTTCTAAGAAATTTTCTCATGCACTTGTGACATCGGGTTCTGGGATGACTTTTGGGATGTATTTATTAAATGGATTTTTAAAGCATTGTTATTCACTCAGTAAAGTTTATTGATTATTATATTATGTAATGAAAAGTAATGATTCAAAATAATAAATAGGAATTTAACTAAATTTTAGTATTGGCTTACCTGACAGAGGTGTCCGGCGCCATCACGACCTTTCATAGGATTTTGGGTCGTGACAACGTGGTATCTGAGCACTAGGTCCCCTTAGGTCTCATGAGTCATGAGCAAGTCTAGTAGAGTCTTGCGGATCGGTACAGAGACGTCTGTACTTATCTTCGAGAGGCTATACGGATGTTAGGAGTACTTCTCTTCTTGATTCCTCATCGTGCGGTTTGATTCCTTTAAGGCTTATGCCTACGTTTCTTCCTACTCAATCTTACGCGTCCCGAAGCGCTTGCTATAAATCAGGAGTTGAGGAATTGTAATGATACTACAAACGAGGTGCAGGATGTTTCCCCCTGCGTAGTTGTTGGGCTATTATCGTCGCCCTGTGGAAGGATATTCTTTCATTTCAGCTCAGTAGCTGCACTTCTGAGAGTTTTGAGGCTATGCACAGATTGCTATGATGTTACGATGGGTTATCGCACAATACTGATATGATGGTAGGATACTTGCCTATGTGTCGGGGAAAAATGACTTGAAAGGAGGTTTTCTTAGAGCATGATTCCGGGATTTCAGTATTTCATTTCTGGCGGAGGAATGGCAATTGAACTATAAATGTTCAAGTTTGGGTTAATGTAACGACCAGGTCTGTCGTTACGTAGAACCTATATTATAATTGTTGTTATTGACTTGTTATAGATTTGTTCATACTGTATTTGATGTATTAGAGTTGATAGGCTTGAAATCGAATGGTTGTAGTGAGAGTTCAGTCAATTAGCTTTTAAAAATAGCCTTAAAATGGGAAAAATCAACTAAGAGTTGACTTATTGGTAAACGACCTCGGAATGCGAATTTTATGGCTCGGATAGCTTTGTTAGGTGATTCGGGACTTAGGAGTGTGTTCAGAATAATTTTGTGATGTCCGGTGTAGAATTAGGCTTGAATTGGCGAAAGTTAGTTTTTGGAGATTTCCGATCGGCAGTGGAAAATAGGCTATCGTGGTCGGAATGGAATTCCGACAGTTGGAACAAGTTCGAAATGTCATTTTGGATTTTTCTGCAAAATTACATGTCAATCGGAGTTGTTTTAAATAGTCTCGGCATCGTTGGTGGATATTAGAAAAATCAAAGTTCTTAGGCTTGAATCCGATGTAAATTTGGTGTTTTGATGTTAGTTTTGGTGTTTTGAGAGTGAAACTAACTTTGAATGTTGTTATGGGATGTGTTGGTAAGTTTGGTTGGGGTCCCGAGGGGCTCATAATTGATTTTTGTTGGTTAACGGACTCGTTGGGAATTGAAAACACTGCTAGTCTATGGTTGGTTTTCTGGTGTTTCTGCACAGGGAATTAACCCTATGCGTTCGCGGAAGGGGGCCCGCGTTCGCATAGGGGAAATGGGAACCGAGGGATTTTGGTCTATGCGTTCGCGACTGGGCAGGTGGGAACGCGGAGAGGAATTTGCCAGTGCATCGCGACGGGGCTACTGGTGCGTTCGTGTAGGGTTATTTCACCCGAGGGCCCCCCAGGCCATTTGGTATATGCATTCGCGGGCCTGGGGGTGCGAACGCGAAGGGTCGTCCGGGCAAAGCAATGCGAATGCGGCGCGTTGACCGCGAACGCGAAAGGCTTTTTAAAAGGAGGTTGGCCAATGCGAACGCGGCCCGTTGACCGCGAACGCACTGAGTATTGACCTGGGCAGTATTTAAATATTTCCTCCGCGACTTAAACCTCTTTTTACACCATTGTTGTACGAAAAAGTGCTTTTGGGGACAATTTTGAAGAGGAAAATCCTTGTTCTTCATAGAGGTAAGTATTTTGATCATTAAAACTCGATTATGGATGATTATAGAACATAAAACCAGTGTAAATTCATGAAAAATCAGTAGAAAAATTGGGTTTTAGGGCTTGAGATTATGAGACCTTTAAGGGTCGATTTGAAGGGTCAAACAAACTCCGATTTTGGTGTTCTTTATATGTACGGACTCGTGCGAGGACGAAGAACACTTTTGTATAAAAATTTCTGAGTTTCGGGATGCGAGCCCCGGGGTTTGGTTTTGACCGAATTCGAATTTTTAAGCTAAATTCGATATCTTTCAATTGGAATTTATTCCTTAAGCATATATTGATGATAAAAATCTAAACTTGGTAGATTTGGAGCCTTCGGAGGTTGATTCGAGAGGCAAGCGCATTGCGGAATAATTCTATGCTAGTTTTGAGGTAAGTAATGTCTTTAAATCCCGTCCTAAGAGTATGAAACCCCGGACTATGCACCCTTTCACGGGTTTTGAAATGCAAAGGTTGAAACTTTGGAGATATATTCCTTACTTAGGCGACTATTGAGTTGCGAAACTGCTTTTAAAGTATTTTTTCAATAGTACTATATATATACTTGATATGATTTGGGTTGTAAGCCATGTTTAGGGCCTAGTGCTGATCTGTTTACCCCTTGGGGGATGTTTTTACTATTTCCTCACTGATATGTTATGATTTTTCACTCAGTCTTTTCTGTGAAATTGTTTTGACACTCAGAGTATTTTGATACTACTTCTTGAAAATGAAATACTGTTTTTGGGTCGAGAACCCGGTATATTTATGGCCTGAAGGGCAAATTGAGAGTGTCTGACTGAGTGAGGCTGCTGGCCTATATTGTGAGGATGATATGATATGAGTGAGGCTGCGGGCCTATATTGTGTGTGAATTATGCCAAGTTGTGGCTTATTATAGCGCTTCGGATGTAGGAGCCCCTCCGGAGTCTGTAACACACCCCCAGTGAGCGCCGGTACCGATTGAGTGATGCCCGTGGGGCTTATGATGAGTGATGGTGAGGATGCCTGATGGGTAGAGTGATTGTGAGGATGCCTGATGGGCTGAGTGATTGTGAGGTTGCCTGATGGGCAGAGTGATTGTGAGGTTGCCTGATGGTGAGGTTTCCTGATTGGCTAATACTGAAAGATATTGTGATGAGAAATGATTATGGCCCGAGGGGCAGTTTATGAAGATTTTTACTGAGTTTTCAAACAATGATTTACTTCGTTTTCAAACTGTTTTTACTGAGAATTTTATTGAGATATACTAATATTGCACTTGTTTTCAAGGGATTTCTGGAAACTGATTTCGAACTTATTATTTGATGAATACTACATGGTGACTTGGTGTTTT
>ML293092.1:23501-46209 GCA_005239495.1 Nicotiana undulata
ATATTATAGTTTTAGCAGAGTTAGATTTATTTATTCTTAGATGCCCATGACTATTGACTCCAGTTCTTGGGAGGTTGGTTAGACTAGTATTAGGACGTTAAGACTTAATTATATTAATCGATGTTATGGTTGCATGCTTATTATTTAATTGTGAACTGTTATAATTGAACAAAAGTGTTGTAATGTGATGGTTGGCTAGCCTAGTTCCACGATAGGCACCATCACGGCCTGTTAGGATTTGGGGTCGTGACAGTTAAAGTAGTAAGACTTGGTGTTTTCAGGTGAGGTGGAATCTTCATCGGTGATGTGGTATCGTTGTCTTTGATCGAATAGAATGTGCTAAGTTCACCAGTGTTATAGTTTCTTCGGTTGCATTGGGTCAGAGTATTGTGAAGTAGTATTGAAGAAGCGGCTGTAAGAGATCGTGGTGTGCGGAGATTCAGGATTTAATAGGTATTTCTAATGTAGACGGCTCGAGAAAGATGATCTTCGGAAGGGTTTAAAGTTGTTATGATCTGCTAGTTTAAGTGCTACAGAGAATGATATTGAATTGAGGCAACAACTAGGCAGCATACAATGAAGGAAGGTATGCGAGAAGTGTTAAGCAGTGGTTCCATTCTTAGGAGACCAGGTGCAAGAAGCGGAGGTCGAGCAAATTGCTTAAAAGAGTGAATTTGACCAAAGTGGTAGAGTGGCAGCATAGCATATGAGTTCTGTGGTAAGATAGATGCCTACCTTGAGGAGAAGCTTGGAGTGATTTGAGAATTTTAGTTGATGGTGATTGGGTCCACGGGCTTAAATTGAAATGTTGGTTATTACGACGGAAGATTGGATGCAACCGAGAAGGGGGGTTGTTTGACTTGAAGAAGGATGCAATATAGCGGTTGGAAGATATTGTCGTACATTTGGTTGAAGTCCATAAAGAGTGAACGGACTAGTGTAGTTGGTGAATGAGAACAAGCTTAGGATGGAGTATCGAGGTCGTAGTGATTGTTCCCTGTGCAGCAACGTTGGAGAATGTCGGCATGCAATTTCCACAGGTGGGTTATCTCCTGTGGACAGGTTAACGGTTGTGTGGTTACAAAGTTTCTACGAGGAATTCTATTGACTATCCAGTAAGAGGTCGGATATGCGAATGATGCTAGAGATTCGGAGTGTTCATGAAATCCTAACAGAAGGATTTCGAGGAGTTTGACAGGTTGGTTGTGCAAGATCGTGTCATCAATGAAGAAAGGATTTTGGTGGGTTCCATAGTTGTACGAGGAATAGCTTCAAGATAAGTGGGAGAGTCCCACCGCCTACAATAGGGCTGTGTGGTTATCTACTTGTGAGGTTTCGGGTTATCGGTGTATGGGCGAGTCGATTCAGCTAAGGGAAAGGAACACAAGTGGTAATTTGAGCAACATGATTTGATAAATGTATGCAAAAGTTGGCCTTATTTGACCAGGGTTAGGCTTTGGAAAATTTAAAATTTATGCTTAGTACATAGGCGAGTTATAAGGGTAGTGACTCAGTTACGCGCTTCAGTGAGAGGGTGTTCATGTGCTAGAAGAGCCTTGGAGTTGATTGTATTCGGGGCCAAGTTAGAGTGGGTGACTCTCAATAGTGGTCCTAATGAATTCGAAGGTTAGGAATGCAGTGCTTAAGGGTTTCAGGCCCGCAGTATGGCTAAGGATCGGGCTCTTGCAACAGATTGTGATAGGAGGCCCGAAATATTACATGATGTTTTCGGCTTGCAGTGTAGTATTGGAGGAATGAGAGAAATAAACTCCGGACTTGTATAAAGATTATCAGGATGGGTATATCAGTCGAAGATGTGAATCCGCGTGCAAGGAGGGCATGAAACGGTTCATGGGTTTGGAGACAATGTGGTCTCGTAATATAAGGTTGCTCAAGAGAAGGGCAGATTTGGGTTCACAATGTTTGGATGAGGCTATTGTTATTTCTAAGTCAAGTAAAGGATAAATAAGAAGAAAATATATTGGTTATCCATGGTTGTAATGGTACATGTACAGCAGTGATCAGTTCCTTCAGCGTGATTAGGTTATGCATGTGATTTGTGACGGTATGTTTGAGGCTTGTCGGTCGCCGTAATAGATTTTATTTGGAAGCATTCAAGTGTGATGGCTTGTCATGGGTAGGCGGAACCTGGAAGGATTATGGTGGTATAGACTACTACTTAAGGATTTGCATGTTTTGTGGTTATGAGAATTCACTCGTGCATTGTTGTGGTTATCTTGAATTGAGGTAAGTAAAAGATTTCTAAATGATGAAGTGTTCACCCTATTAGTGGTTCAGGAGTTATGATGGAATCCGAATGCTATTTCATATTGGCATGTCAGGTGCAGTAAGCAGTATGGAATTTGAAGTAAGGATCAAGAATGAGGTTCGGTGTTAATGAGTTTGAATGTTTGGAGTAAGCTGGTGTTGTCTTTAGCGTCACCTGAGATCGGTGTTTGGTGAAAGAGGCTTTGCATCCTGGTTATGGATTCTTGAATATTTTTACATCATTAATGTGGCCGGTGGCATGGATGTGCAGACTTGTTATCTAGGTATGAGATCGTGGAAGTGTATTCCACGGGAAGACTGTGTAAGGGTGACATGTAGTCACTTAATGGATTAAAGATTTAGACCAAGTATAAAGAAGTGTAATATTGCTTATTTGACAATTTATGCCTGGAAGGCGTTCGATTCATTTTGTTGTGGATTGTGGGGTGTTTGTCCCGGCTATGATGGTTGTTCATGCGTGTTATGAGAAGAAGTGGGTTATTATGGACCCAGGTAAGGCTATCAGCATAGTTCAGTACGAGCAGAATCGGCTTGATGTTTGTGAATGGATTTAAATAGGATTATGGGCTCCATGTGAGTCAGATGTGTTCATTTCAGTATAGTGCTTCTCAGGAAGGGGTAGTAGGACATTAGATGTTGTTCCATCCTCGTCCATTTCATGTAATATTATGATTGTGTCGTGTGAGTTGTGAAACTTCTTGATAAATTCATATGTGTTGAGTTTCCACGTAGTGATGATGTTATGCGAGTAGGAGAGCTCTTTAGATTCAGAGTATATATATCGCACCTCAAATGTGTTTGTGTTTTGTAGTGTATGTCTCTATCAGTCTCCCCAGGATGGCATTATGCACTTAGCGTGGTTGTGACCGCATATTTGATATTTTGTGGTAAGGAGCAATTTAGCTCGGTGTGTATCTCCTTATGTAAATTTTATGTGTGGATCGGGTGGCACGCCGCCATGGGTATGTTATTTGGATCGGGTTGCATGCCGCAACAGTGTGATGTTGAGTAAGGTTCACTATATTTATTTTTCTTGTGCTTTGCTTCCTATTTTTCGGAGGGAGATTCATATTAGTTGCGTGAGTTGAGTAGTCCCTTCCTAGGTCATTTCTTTATGTATCGCGTTCGAGTTGTGGATTATTGGCGCATTGTAGCATCATGTGATACTGTTGGTCATGTCTAGGGTGATTTGTTGCAGAGCAATTCATACTGGGATAGATGAAATTATTGGATCAGGGATCAGTGCGATAAGATTATGTGAAGTATATTAAAGGACAAATACAATTATTTGGTTCGTGATGAGGTGATGATTCTGGTCAAGAGCAGAGATTCAATGATTTGTTGACTCTGTAGTTGGTTATAATTTTCTATACATCTCCTTCGTTGTGGTGGTATCGTAAGCGTTATAGAAGGACTTATATATATGTGACGTGAGGTGCGTTTAGGGCATCAGATTCGTGGAATTTTGGCTGTTAAGATCAGGGAATGTCATTATGGTTAAATGATGAATTATGCGGTGTATGGTGCTAAGTCAGCGAGGGCATGCAATCATGTTCTGGTACTTCGTGTAGTGCTTAATTCGGAGTTCATATGATGGAAACCATCCAGGCAGAGAATTTCGGGTGTTGGAACTGGGTTCCGAGCTTATTGTATGGATAAAAGAGGATATCTTCAGATTTGATTGAGCTAATGTGCTCAACTGAGTGGTGGCAGCACAGGTAGGTGCACAAAGTGTTAAACAATAAATTCAGACATCTCTAGAGCAGTTCTTGGCACATTCGAGGACGAACGTATGTTTAAGTGGGAGAGAATGTAACGACCCAATCGGTCATTTTGAACTCTAGCTCGTCGTTCGGCAGTTTGAGGCCATGAGCAGCTTCATTTAAGGTATTATAACTAGTAGGCGTGATCGGAGTTGAATTTCTGGAAGTTCGAAGTCAATTTGGAAAGAAAATTCTCATTTCGGAAGCATTAAGTTGGGAGAATTGACTAAGATTAGATTTTTGGGTACACGACCTCAGAATCAGGATTTCAAGGTTCCAGCAGGTTTGTATGATGATTTCGGACTCAGGCGTATGTTCAAATCGGGTTTTGGATGACCCGGGAGCATTTCGACGCACATTGTGGAAGTCAGCATTTTAGAAGAAATTTCATAAGTCTGGGTTGAAGTGCATTTCAGTGATGTTGATGTCCGTTTGGGATTCCGAGTCTGGGAATAGATCCGTATGGTGACTCTGGTGTTAGAAGCGTGATCAGAAGTGAATTCAGAGGTCCGTAGGTCATTTTTGAGTCATTTGGCTAAAGTTAGAAAGTTGAAGGGTTTTAAGAAGTCTGACCGGGAGTGGAAATTTTGATATCGGGGTCAGATTCCAATTCTAGAAGTTTGAGCAGGTCCGTAATGTTGAATGTGACTTGTGTGCAAAATTTGGGGTCGATCAGACGTGATTTGATAAGGTTCGGCATCGAATGTAGAAGTTGGAAATTTCGAAGTTCATAAAGATTGAATTGAGTTGCGATCCATTATTTTGATGTTATTTAATGTGATTTGAGGCCTCGAGCAGGTCGGCATTATGGTTTGGATCAACTTGGTGTGATTGGAAAGGGTCCCGGGGACCTCGGGTGGATTCCGGGTGGTTAACGGATCAAATTTGGAGTTGAGAAAGAGCTGAAGCTGCTGGTGTTTGGTGTGACCGCACCTGCGAGTCTTTGGCCGCAGGTGCGGCTTTGGCATCGTAGATGAGAAATTTGGCTAGCTTGGCTAAGGGCGCAGGTGAGAGGTTATTTCCGCACCTACGAATGAGCATATGCGGAAAAGGAAGCGCGGGTGCGGAGCCGGCCAGGGAAGGAGGAAGCCGCAGGTGCGGGTGCTCGGGTGCACCCGCGGGCACGCAGGTGCGAGGCTGGAGACCGCAGGTGCGGAGGTCAGGTTTGAGCAGTGTGTATTTTAAAACCGAGGTCTTGGATCATTTGCACCTCCTTTGTTCAATGGGAGGCAATTTGGAGTAGTATTTTCAGCATCTTCCATAAGGTAAGTGATTTCTTCGCACCTTGAGTGAAATACTTGATTTTTACGCGGATTTGAGAAGAAAATTTGTAGAAATTTGGGATTTTTGGAGATAAACCTAGAATTTGCATTTTTGGATTTTGACCACGAATTTGGGCATGAAATTGAAAGATAATTATAAAATTGAGTTCGTAAAGTTATGGGTAATCGTTATCTTCAAAAAATTAGGAATCTGGGCACGTGGGCCCGATGGCAATTTATTCAAATTTCAGAGCGGAGTTGGGAATTTATATAAATTGACTTGTTACAAGTATTAGAGTATATTTTCATTGGTTTGCCCGTTATTTGGCTAGTTTTGGGGCGTTGCGCATCAATTTGAGTCATCGGAAGGGCTTGGAAGCCGGTTATGAATCTTCGGAGCGAGGTAAGTCTCCTTTCTAACCTTGTGAGGGGGAATTGTCCCCATAGGTGAACTAATTAAATATGTGCTACTATTTGTGGGGGCTACGTATGCTAGAGGTGACCGGAGTCCGTGCGTAGCTACTATTATGCTTGTCCGGGTAGTCTAGGACCCAAAAACATGTTTTATTTGTCATACTTGTAACCTTATTGATGAAATTAAATATGATTAAATCTTATCGAATTTGAAAAATGAATTTCTAGAAAATACTTAAATACTATCTTTGTGACCATTAAAAGAGAATTTTGTCACTTCTTGGGTAATTGCTTTCCCGATATCATCGAGGTGGACTTTTTGAATGTGTATGCTTATGTGTGATCACTTCGCAATTTATGTTCCGCGAGCGGGGTAATTTCTTCCAGTACTCTCATTGGAGCGGGTCGTACGCCACGACAAGTTAATAGATGCATCTATGGTTTGAGCCATTCGACCCTTCGGCAGTGCATATTTATTTATTGTTGGTTCAGGTCGTTCGACCCTCGGCATTTCCTGCGCATGATGTTTGCTAAATACCATCTGTGATTTGAACTGTTAAATTGCCTTAAGATGTAATTTTCTAATTGAAATGACGGAAACTGTAAATTTATAAATTTATGGAAAAAGTTGTACTTTCCTGTTGTTATTTGTTATTTGATTTTAATACCCATGTTTGACATCATACTTTATTATATTGAAATGACCTCTATCAAGTGTCAAAGTCGACCTCTCGTGACTACCTCTTCGAGGTTAGGCGGGATACTTACTGGGTACACGTTGTTTTCCTACTCATGCTACACTTGTTGTGCATTTTGTTGCACATGTACATGTATATCTAGTGGCCCCGCTCGACGCAGTAGTGTGGATATTATGGGGACTTAGGTGAGTTGCTCTTCTTAAGACGACCCGCAGCTGGCAGAGTCTCCCTCAGACGTATTGTATTGTATTTTAAAGTCTTTGTCCAATTTATACTCCGGACAAATATTGTATTACATGTATACTTCTTATAAATTTGCTCATGCACTTGTGACACCGGGGTTTGGGATGATTTTTGGATGCATTTATTAAATGGATTTTTAAAACATCGTTATTCACTCAGTAAAGTTTATTGATTATTATATTATGTAATGAAAAGTAATGATTCAAAATAATAAATAGGAATTTAATTAAATTTTAGTATTGGCTTTCCTGACAGAGGTGTCCGGCGCCATCACGACCTTTCATAGGATTTTGGGTCGTGTTACGGGCGTAGGCCGAATTCCCATATTTTACTGCGGACCTCCCGGGACCTTCGAAAAATGTGTTCTGGTCCGTTTACTCAAAATGTTGACGAAAGTCAACTAAAAATTAAATTTAAATCTAAAAAATTATTACTTGTTATATTTTCACATAATGGCTTTTTGGATTCACTCCCGATATGTGCACACAAATCGAGGTGATTCAAAATAACATTTTTAAGGCTAACGAGCTTGGAATAGGGTCTTAAATAATAATATGACCCTTTGGATCATCACACCAGGCGTTGAAGTTCCCTACGCAAGGAGGAGTCAAGACGGTCTGCGAGGAGCAACCGACTATAAAGGAAATGTTTGTAGTCGACGAGGTAATCCCGATGCCCGCAGTTTCGACATCAAGAAACACAAAGCCAACCAGAAAGGAAGAAATTAAATAGCAATCACCGATGAAGGTCTCAGTTGAACCGGAGGAACGAAGAGTAGACGATGATAATGATTTCGGAGTTCCAAGATAGTTCATGGCTCCTGATGATACTGAAGCCACCAAATCGACAGTCTAAGAGTTAGAGAAACTCATGTTGATCTAACACCTACCAGATCAAAATTTAAACCTGGGAATAGGGTTAACCCCCAAGCTCATGAAAAAGCTCATTAATTTTCTTAAAGCTAACATAAAATATTTCGCTTGGTCTTATCTTGACATGAAAGGGATCCCACCGTAGGTAAGCACTCATAAGTTGAGTTTGGACTCGAAGTTCCATCTGGTTAAGTAATAGGGAAGTCCACAGTCCGAGGTCAAGCATGTGTTCATCAAGGACGAGGTATCCAAACTCCTTAAAATAAGGTTATTAAGGAAGTTAAATACCCGGATTGGTTAGCTAACGTAGTGGTAGTGGATAAAAAGGGAATAAGCTAAGAATATGTGTAGATTACAAAGATCTAAAACAAGGCATGCCCAAGGATTCTTTCCATTTGCCTAACATCGATGGGATGATCGACGTGACAGTCGGCATAAGATAATCAACTTTCTCGATGCCTATTCCGAGTACAACCAAATTTTGATGGACCCGGACAATCAAGAAAATACTTCCTTCATCATTAAATTTGGCTTCTACTATTATAATGTAATGTCGTTCGGATTAAAGAACGCAAGTGTCACTTATCAACGTCTAGTAAGCTGGATGTTCGAACAACAGATAGGAAAATCAATTGAAGTTTATTTTGATAACATGTTAGTCAAGTCCCTGCTAGCAGAGGACCATTTGAATATTTGCAGGGGACCTTCGACATACTGAATAAATAGATCATGAAGCTGAACCCAAATAAGTGGGTATTCAGGATCGGATAGGGAAAATTCCTCGGGTTCATGGTAACCAATCGAGGGACCGATATCAACCCTGAGAAAATCAAAGCCATAGAGGACATCACCATGGTAAACGGAGTTAAGGCCGTTATAAGGCTGACCTGGCGCATAGCCGCCTGAGCCGGCTCATATCGAGATCCTCGGACAAAATCCATCGATTCTTCTCACTTTTAAAAAAGAGGAATAATTTTTCCTAGACCTCTGAATACTAACAAGCTTTGGAAGAACTCAAACGGTATCTATCGAGTCCGCCCCTGCTGCACACTCTGAAAGGAGGACAAACAATTGCACCTTTACTTGGCAGTTTCTGAGGTGTTGGTAAGTGGAGTCTTAGTCCGAGAGAAACAAGGTACAAAATTTCCTATATACTATGTCAGTATAACTCTAGGCGAGGTCAAAAACAAGGTATCTGCACCTGGAAAAACCGGTGTTTGCTTTGCTAAGCGCCTCGAGAAAGCTAAAGTCGTACTTTCAATGACACCCCATATGTGCCATAACTTCTTACCGCTGAGGAACATCATGCACAAACCCTAGATCTCGAGTCTATTAGCCAAATAGGCCTTCAAAATCAGCGGGTACGATTGAGTATCGACCTCAAACCGCCAAAAAACCTCAGATTTTGGCAGATTTCGTGGTCGACTTTACGTCGGCCTTAATACCTGAAGTCGGAAGGGAATTACTGTTAACCTCGGGGACCACTTCGAGAATATAGACCTTTTTTACGTACGGTGCCTCAAACGCGAAGGGGTTCGAGCTTGACATTGTATGAAACCCGCCTACGAGAACTGTAATTCGGCAATATATCATAATTGTGAAATTGAATAACAATGAGGTCGGGTATGAGGTCATGATTGCAGGTCTAGAATTGGCTAAAAATCTTGGGGTCGAGGTGATCGAATCTAAGTGAAACTCCCTCCTCATGGTAAATCAAGTTAACTAGACGTTTGAAGTAAAGAAGAACGGAAGTGAAGATACTTAGACAAATTACAACTAACGCTGCATCAATTCAAGGAATGGACCCTGCAACACGTACCCTGATATAAAAAAAGTGAGGCTGATGCTCTGGCTTACTTGGGATTGTCGGTCGATGCTGATGAATTTAGTTCGGGAACAGTAATGCAGCTCATGAAGTTGGTGATAGAAAAAGGCCACGCTGAAGTAAACTTAACGACTTTAACTTGGGATTGGAGGAACATAGACTACTTGAAGACCGAGAAATTTCCCTCATATCCCAAAGATTCGAGAGCCCTACATACCAAGGCTGCCAAATTTAGCTTGGTCGAAGGGGCATTGTTCCGTAGAACCTTCAACAAACCGCTAGCTAGATGCTTGGGACCAGGAGAGACTGAATACACCTTGAGACAAGTTCATGAAGGCATTTGCGGGAACCACTCGGGGGGAGAATCTTTGGTTCGGAAACTAATCAGGGCCGGCTATTACTGGAACGAAATAGAAAAGGATGTGAAGAACCTAATATGGAAATGCGATGGCTTCAAAAGCCATGTCCCGATGATCTATCAACCGGGAGAAAGACTCCACTTGGTTTTGTCCCCGTGGATATTTTTTGAAGTGGGAAATGGGCATCGTCGGTCCCCTACCGTGGGCAACCAGTAAAGATCAATTCATACTATTCATGACAAATTATTTTCCAAATGGGTCGAGGCTCAAGCATTCAAACGGTCCAAGAGAGAGATTTGGGATACCGAACAACATAGTTTGAAATAATGGAATAAAATTCGTCGGCAGCAAGGTAAATAAAATTTTGAAGATCACAAGATCAAGAAAATACTATCAACACCTTGCCACCCTAGTGGGAACGAGCTGGCATAATCAACAAATAAGACCATACTTCAAAACCCGAAAAAGAGGTCGACTGGTGTGAAAGGGAAGTGGAAAGAGACCCCGCCTCCTGTGGGCATACAGTATGACATCAAAATCTAGCACAGGGGATACCCCGTTTTCATTGGTCTACATAGATAAAGCCTTGATACATGCGAGGTGGGAGAACCAAGCCTGAGGTTCCAATATGCGACGAAAGAGCCAAACGAGGAAGCCATGATCACGATCCTGAAACTATTAGATGAAAGGCGGGAGGCCGCCCTAGTCTGGTTGTCCACATAGAAACAGTAAATAGAAAGCTACTACAACCGAAGAGCTAGCCTCCGACACATTCAAGTCGGGGACTTGGTATTGAGGAATGTAACATTACACACCAAGAACCCGGACGAAGGGAAGCTGGGACCGAATTGGGAAAGACCATATCGAGTTGTCGGAATAACCGACAAAGGCTCGTACAAACCCGAAGCAAGAAACGACATATAGTTATCGAACAATTGGAACACGACACACTTAAAGAGATATTACTAATAAGGTACAAACTCAATTTCTCTTTGATCTTGTTATAAATCGGACTAATATATGCAGGTAAACGACCAAGGAGTGATTTGGCTATTAGGTCTGAAAGCATGTGTTGCACTTTTTTTTCCAAAATAGGTTTTTCGTCAAGGTTTTTAAATATGATCTAACTTATATTTGAAGACCAGTTCAAACCAGAGTTAGCGATCGTTCGCTTTAGGTCAACAGTATCCGAGCCCTCACGAGTTAGCTTTAGGTCAACAGTATCCGAGACCTCAAACGGGAAGGCCATGATCACGACCATGGAACTATTATATGAAAGGCGGTAGGCCACCTTAGTCTGGTTGGCCGCCCAAAAATAGAAAATAGAAAGGAACTACAACCGAAGAGCTAGCCTCCGACACTTTCAAGCCGAGGACTTGGTTTTGAGGAAAGTAACATTACACATTAAGAACCCAGACAAAGGGAAGCTAGGACCGAACTAGGAAAGACCATATCGAGTTGTCAGAATAACCGGCAAAGACGTGTACAAAATGGAAGCAGGAAATGACATATAGCTATCGAACAATTGGAACGTGGAACAATTAAAGGGATATTACTACTAAGATACGAACTCAATTTCTCTTTAATCGTGTTATAAATCGAACTAACATATACAGGTAAACGACCAAGGACTTATTAGGTCAGAAAGCACGCGTTGCACTCTTTTTCCCTTGAACTGGTTTTGTCCCAAAATAGGTTTTTTGGTAAGGTTTTTAAATAGGCAACAAATAAATGTGCTAACTTAGATTCGAAGACCCGTTTCAAACTAGAGTCGACAATCGTTCGCTTCAAGTCAACAGTATCCGAGACCTAACGAGTTTGACCTCGAATATCGGGGGCCATTACCCTCGAGTTAAGGTCTTTAACAAGGGAAAAAGGAAACTTTATGTACTAAAAGCTAAGGCTTGGTGGTTAGGATTCATTATAAGGGCCAAACGGTCGTATGAACTGTGCCCACATAGTCCATTCTAGCCATGTCAAAAGTTTTTATGAGCTTTCTATCATGTACCTTGCATACTAAGAAATGAAAGAAATTTCCACTTTGCTATTACACATTTTTCTTCTTCGATCTCGGATCCTAGAGCCCACGGGCTGCCCCTATTCGGGGACTACCCTTACTCGGGCTACCGAATTCTGGTGGTACAAAACCTATTAGGTGTTTCCCAAATATAAAAGGATACGGCCACCCTAGAAATGACTCGGAGACGTTTGAAGCCCGTAATCATAAATTAAGGCCTTTACAATAATTTGAAACCTACTAAAAGTTTACCCTCGGCCAAAACATCGTCTAAAAACACTTAAGCATCTTGGAAATCCGTTCTCATCAAGGGCTCGAAGCCACGAGTAAACAAAGTTTTATAGAAGTCGGGCTTTATTCGAACCTTCAAAAAATGGATGCCCCAGAATTACATTTGGTTCTATGCTAAGGCATCAAAAACAATACACGAATAGAAATTGCAAGAAGATGTTGGAAAAGTAAAGACACGATATTGCCAGAAAGAGAATTTTTTTATGTATATTCTAAAATATATTTACAAACTCCCGATAGCACGACCTCAAGTAAACAAAATATATATATAAGGAAAAATAAAAAACTGAAAAAGTACTAAGGCATATATGTCTGGTCTTCACCGGCGGCCGACTCGTCGCCAAAACTGTCGGAACCCTCTAACCCCTGAGAGCCCTTAGAACCCTCAGATCCTTCGGCATCCTCGGGTTCATAGATATACTTTTTCTCTGCCTCAAGCCTCCTAGCGTCTTTGATCTCGGCCGATAGGTTAAAGCCTCGGGTGTGGATCTCTGCGAGGGTCTCTCATCGGGACAACCGGGTCTCAGTTTCCTCCATATAGGCCTTGTACTAGGCCACCATTTCCTCAGAATTGGTAGAGGTTTTGTCTAATTTGGACCTCAGTGCCGCATATTCTCTTCCGAGAGCATCCCATTCTGCGATGGTCGAGCTTAGTTGTGCCCGAAGATCATCGTTCAACTGAAATTACTTATCGGCTTTATCCTTCGCTACCCGCAGTTGGTTCTCGATCGACGCCAGATTTGCCTTCACGTCTTCCTTCATCAAGGCCAGCAGGTCCATCATGCCCTTCCACACTTCGGTCTTGGCCTTGACCTCGTCCATCTCAGCCTGCAGCTGGTTGATCAGGTCTATCTTTTGTTGGACATGGAATGTTGTGTTGTTAGTCCACGACTAGATGCTCATTTTTAGCTACAAAGACCTTTACCTTCTAAACTAGATCGCTGTGTTGCGCTTCAAGGTCAAGGCCTCCTTATGAGTTTTTTCCAGCTCGGCCTGAATAATCGGAAGGTCTTTAAGGGCCTCGTATTGTTTCTCACTAAGAGCCTCATTTGTCCTTTTTCGAGACCTCCTCTTTGAGCTCAAACTCAAGTTGGCTAATTTCCAAGCGATAGCGGAGGAATCTTTTGTGGAGAAGCATCGAAGCCTGTAAAACGATGAAATTAGTAAGAGACGTCAAAGGAAAACCTAAGTGCGATTCATAAATGGGTACAAAGTGTTAATCCCTTACCCGGTTTAGTGCCTTTTGTGCCTCGTTGTAAAGACATGATGTGCCCACCTCGTTTATCTTTGCTAGTCCTTCTTGGTCACCGAGTATCATAGGTATATGGCTACACCCATCAGAGCAGATAGGACCCGAGCATCCTCCGGAATTGTGAGAGAAACTATCCTATTGCACCCGGGTTCCACGCTCGGCGCGGGAAATTGCTTCTCTGATTTTGTTCTCGAACTTGGCCCGCTAGCTTCTAAGGGAACATGTTTCTTCAGGATCTCCAGGTGACCCAGCCCGGATAAATCCTCCAATGCGAACATGTCCATACTGTTGAAAAAGTAGTTGAGGGGGTCATCAGAACCCTGCACTTCCTTATTTGACTTTTCTTTGCCCGCTTGGGCCTCTTCAAGCATGGACTCGGTATAGGAGGGCGTCTCAATGATGGAAATGACACAGGTCTCTTCCTTCGGAATAGGGGCGGCTTTTTGTAAGGTCGCAACCTCCATCTCAGTCAAAAGGGGATCAACCTTCTCCCCAGTAGAGGTCAATCCATGAGCGATGAAGATGCCGTCTTCCTCGGGCTTATCCCTAATCTAGTAGAGAAAGTCGGGGTTCGGTACCCTGGACTTGGTATTCTTCTTAGGCTTCCTTGCCCGGGTGGCCGCCTTCTTCTTCCTCTTCGCCTCGAGGTCCAGGAAACCCATCTTATTCTTCTACTCCTTCGCGGTAGCCTCGGGTGGACCCGTAACGAAGGGCTCGGGAAGCAAGGATGGATCCTCGTCCTCATCCAACAGCCTATGTTCGGTTGTCTTAGGCAAAACTTTAAGAAATAAGAAAAAAGTTAGCACTGTAAATGTTAAGAGCGTGATGGTAACTATTCAGGGAAAATCTTCACCATGAGAACGGGCCTCCCATTTGCCCTTTGAAAGTTTATGCCATGTGTTCTCCGAGTATGGAATTTTCCTATAAATCCCCTCGATCCACTCATTCAATCGGGGAATTGCATATGGAACTTGGGCAACAATTTCACAATCACAAACACAAGCGATGAGAAAACGAAATAAAAGGGAAGAAATACCCAAGAAAGACAATACTTACGGGATGCGTTCCACTCCTCGGGGAATTGAAGAAACTCGGGAGAGGGGGGGGAGGAGGGTGGGTGGGGGGACACGTCTTCATTTTCACCCCAACGAACCTCCTCTTCTAGCCTCGATCTAGGTCCTCGTCAATGCTCGAGAAAGTAGCTTTGCTTGCTTGGCGAACGAGCTTGATCAGTCCCCCTCGAAAGATTCGGGGACTGTATAGGCAAGGTAGGTGGTCGAGGGTGAACCGAGGGGATTCATTGTTGCTCACAAAATGGCGCAAGAGGATCACGATCCTCTAGAAGGACGGGTGGCTTTGCCCGAGGTAGACCTCGTACCTCTTGTAGAAAGCAAGAACTTCAGGGTCCACAGGGGCGAGCATGACGGGGTAAGTGTAGACACTCAGATACCCCTTCACGTGAGTAGTAATATCGTCATTGGGCCTGAGGATGACCACGTCCTTTCCCTCCCACTTACAGTTAGCTCGGACTACATGTAGGGTTTCTTCAGTGACAAAGCATATGTATCTCCATGCTCCCTCACCTCGCTCTTGTTGACTAGAGGCCTTATTTACCTTGGAGTCATGCCCGATAAAGTAATCCCCAGGTATGAAGCTCTTCATAGGAGGCTCTTGTGACACCTTGGGAACGACCAGATCGGCATTTCTAGCCGGGTGGAAAGATGAGGGGGAAGCCTGCAGAGGCACTGACTTGGAAGTTTTTTTTTTTTTTTGTTTTTTTTTTGTTTTTTTGACTTGGAAGTTTTAGCCATTGTAATCGAGAATATATAGGTTTGAAGAAAATATGAAGATTTAAAGATAGTATGAAGCTATGAAGTTCTGGGATGAGGGTTCAATGAAGAAGCATGAAGATGAAGATGAATATAAAAGATATGAAGGATCAATGAACAATGCATGAAGATCTGGAGAATTTAAAAATCGTTAGAATGTTCTAAGATAAAGTCTAGAATCAGAAAGTGAAATAAGTGAAGAGGGTTCAAGCTTTTATAGGGGAAAATGCAATCAATGTGCGACGTTTCACATTCAAAGACTGCCAGTCGATGACCGACATGTGTCCAAAGTCAGAACGGTGCGACTGATGGGACGTTTTGATTTACCCATCATCTCAGTTATAACGTACGAGGGAATAAATGGGGTTTTTCGTTTCTCATCGTTCTGAAGAACCTACTCTCTAGAAAAGTAAGGGACTATCAGTAAATGGGTAAAATCGGGGAAAATGCATACCCCAATTTTTCAGTGAAGAAGACGAAAGAAGGGCACGGACACACGAGGTTAAAATCGAGGTTGGGAGCCTTTTGTACTGAGACCCATGAAAGCTCAACGATGTGCTCATCGTCGGGTGTGATAAGGCAACGCTCCCCGCACCCAAAACCAGATCTAAGACCTCGAGAAATATGAAAAACAGTTATGCACGACTAATAGAGGCCCTGTATCAGTTACGGATCAACACTTAACGAGAAAGGAGGGATTTTACCTTTTTTTAGACTTATATGTTACACCCCATGTTTTCGTAAGTGAGAGTACGTCATAAGTCAATAAATGTAAGCTCAGAAATAAGATTATTTTTGTAAGCATATAAAGTAAGTTAATAATGTTACCTTGAAGGTTACAAATATTTAAGATCATGAATAACAAGTGCCAAGAGGGTTGTAAAGCTTAGAAGTTAAACCAATTGAAGAAAATAAGTTTCGTCGAAAGTCGACGAGTTTGGAATGTTACAACATGTACTTTAGAGTGATAATATGGTTCATTACATGATAAAGAGGTAATTCTATGAGTTATTTTTGTCGTATGATAGTCGTTTTACACGTTTTGAAGTCAAGCAAGTTGTGGAACAAAAGTTGGCAAAGGTCTTCACAAGTTACATTCATAAATTTGTTGAAACGTAGGTCAAATGTGGATAACCGTTGCACCCAATATTCTTGTAATTAATGGATGATCTACCTACCAAATTGAACATCTACGAGTCTAGTTTCCAACTCATTAAACCTTTCATCTATACGACATAGGAGTAGAGAGATATTTGCAGCTTCGCGAGCCTGCGCAAACATTATAAGTGACAAGTAGGTGTGTCACTAAAGCTTTTTGAGAAATACATTTCGTGTGTTATATGAGGTCTTATTGGGACATATTATATACCACCTTTAAGATCTTGGAATTTAGTTTCCAAATCTATGAACCATTTGTTCATACGACATCCAGATAAAAAGATATAAGTGTCGGTAGATGGGCCAATGCTAGTGTGCCAAGCTAGCACCTCTTTGACTTTTCCAAAGTTGATATATATAAGTATTAGGTCGTCTTTCTCTTCATTTTTCAGTATTACACGACCATAGAACACACATAAACATATCCTTAAGCTCTCTTCTAGGGTTTCAAAGAAGATAATTATCCCGGGCATGAAATCGAGAAGTAATAACATCAAAATGATCCCTACGACGTAAGTGTAATTATACCGCCTCTCTTTTTTCTTTGTAGTTAGAGTTTAGGAAGGTACTTCATAGTTAAGAAACGTCTAATATCTGTATTTAAGTGTTTAAATATCAAGGAAGGTTATAAATCTATTCCTAATAGTTAGAACTCACAGGACGGTGATCGGAAGCCGTGAGTTCGAGTTATTTGACTTGTAGTGGACTGTTTGTGGGCTGTTTCGTGTTGGCCTCTTGTTCTTATGTTTTATGGAGTTTTGGAGGATAAAATGTGTGGGAAAACAACACAAAATTACGGAATGGTGGGCTGGTGGGCTGGTTGTTCGTCGTTATATTTTTAAGGTTGTTTGACACTACTTTTGTTGCCGTTTTATGTATGAAGTGATTAGGGTGTGTAGGCTATTTTGTGGTATATTTTCATGGAGATAAGGTTGGAAAACGATGCATACATGTTGTTATTATTTTTTTCATGGTGCTGTTGGTATATGGTATTGGAGGAGGGCCTTGTTATAGGGGAGATGCTGGCCAAATTTACGTAAACGAGCTACTAGTTTAAGTTGCAGACTTAACCTTTAATCAACACTGATTTTGAATCTCCATATATTGTGATAGATTGATTTGAGTTTTTTGAAATATGTCTTGGAATGTATTAAGTACTCAACAGAATTAAGGTATGTTAAGTCTCTTCCTTCATTCTTTTGGCATGATCTAAAGTGAAACGAACGTAAACGATACGTTATTTCATAATGAATGTACTCCTAACAACTAAGGTGGTCCATGTTGTTCTTTACTTACAAATTTATTCTAAGAAAGTATGTATGACTTGAGTTCTAGTGAAGTTCATATTGATGGTATGATGTCCATAATGTTAATCAGAGGTGAAACTACCTTACGTTACTCCGAAAGGTTTAGAGCGTGATTTCATGACTCCAGCATGCATTATATATAGTATCTATTTTACTCTATCGAACCACGCTATAGTCGGCCGGGTACGGCACCTATTGTGCAAACACTAATCAGTTGGGTTTTACAGAGATCCATGTGGCCGGGTACGTTTTTATCGAGTCCTCTTCGATGTCGTGTACGATATGATAATGATGATGCCCACAGAGGCGTATGGTTTTAAATGTATGTGTATATATTGATGCATCATGCATTTCATGTCAGTCGCCCTCAAAGGAACTTAGATTTTACAGGTTGTATCTTCTCTACCTCGCTTTACATTATTGTTCATATTTATGCTTTCCTGCCTTACATACTCGGTACTTTATTCGTACTGACATCTCTTTTGTCTGGGGACGCTGCGTTTCATGCCTGCAGGTCCCGATAGACAAGTTGAGAGTCCACCTAGTAAGATATTAGCTCAGCGGAAGGTGTTGGTGCACTCCACTTGCCCTGGAGTTTCCTATTTGGTCAGTAAGATTTGGACATGTATTGGCTGGTATGGCGGGGCTTTGTCCCCACCTTTATGATGTTTATATACTCTTAGAGGATTGTAGACGGATGTCAGATATATATGGATACTTTTATGGCCTTGTCGGCCTATGTTTTGAGTTTACAAATAATCATGTCAGCCTTATAAGCCCGTATGTCACATGTATAAGTTTCTATATAATGTTGGGTCATCTTATGTCTAGTATGCACTTATATTTTATTCTTGTTTCATAAAGGCCCATTTACACATGATAGTATGATAAGAAAGATAGGTTATGTTTGTACTCAGTTGAGTAAGGTACCGGATGCCCGTCGCGGCCCATAGGTTGGGTCGTGACAGAAGTGGTATCAGAGCAGTTATGTCCTATGGATGACTACAAGTTGTGTCTCATAGAGTCTTGTTTATGAGTGTTGTGAACCACACTTATAAGCAGGAGGCCACAGGGCATTTAAGACTGTCACTCTTTCTTCTTACTCTAGATCGTGTGGTAGAGCTCAGTTGTAAGAATTCAAACTCCTAAATTCTAATTTATTCGTAATACAACTATACATACATCCACAAAGGCGATTGGTAAGAGATTGAAATGTGGTTGTGGAAGAGGTGAGTCAGAGGAACTCAATTTTGCATCATTCTTATGATGAGTAAATTTGAGGTCTTCATCAGATCATGTGTGTACTAATATGTGTTAGCTTTTTAATAAGGATCTCTAAGGCAAGAATATCTATCTACCCATATGGTAAAAAGCAATAAGAGAATCAGGAGGTAGATACAAGTTTCAACAAGTAAAAGAAACAAGAAGAAGAAGGGTACGAGGCGCCTAGTTAATGAAGATTGTCAGTATCTACATTCAAGCAGAGAAATATAAGCATTTTGAATTACCTTCAATTGTAACAGAGGTATGTACAATTGACCACACCCGCCTCAGTTATGCTCCATGGGAGCCAACAGAGATAGTTAAGAGAAGGACGGGATATCAGGATCCAATTAGGGTTAAAGTAACCCAAAGTGTTGGGTGCATTACTTGCGTTAGTTGACATTTCCGAAGGATATTGCAAATGTGCTAACAGATCTCCTTGTGAGACACCCAGATGGTGCACCTTAGAATAGTACAACTAGAAATGAATACTAGAATGCTCAAAGATAGGCACTGGAATCCTGGAAAGAATAATTATTACCTTAGTGTGGCATTCATCCCTAGTAGAGAGAGAATGTTAGGCAACCTGAAAAGCCAGTGGATGGAGCAAGGGGGGCTAAAAGCAAAAGAATGTCTTGTTGGAGTTTTCAGAACAAAGTGATTGACATAAATGTTAGCATGGAAATAAGAAGAGAGTTAATGAAGCATTATGAGTAAGATGTGATAAATGAGTGATAACGGTAAATCAAAATATGACAGGATGACAGGTAATGGTCAAGTGAAGGAAAAGACAAGAGGAGTCATTCCTTGAGACAATAAAAGTATAGGCCCTAAAGTCATATCCTCATTTCATGAAATGAGTTGGTGAGTCCACGTGATTACCAGAAGAAAAAGTTAGACCCCCGAGTAACAGAAATTAGTATGGGATAGTAAATAAAAAAATAAAATCGAACATGAATTAAGGATCGAAGGAACTGGTAATGGGCATCGTGAGAGTTTCAGAGATCGTGTTTGGACAATAATAGAATGGACAACAGAAGAATAACCTTTAAAGGTCATTCACGAAGACGCTTCCCTAAAGCAATCACTATGAGCAGAGTTAAGTTTAAGGGACTAAATGTGCCAGTTACACCAGGTGTGACCCTCGTGCGTAAGAAATTCAATTATACATGGTATAGAAGGGTTACCTCAAGGCGAGTAATATGTCTGTGAAGATGTGGAAAACAAAATGTCGAATGGTGAAGGAAGAATGTGGTGAAAAGGTGAAAGGAATGAGATTGCATTTATTTAGATCCTACAGATATAATATGACTCCAGAACATTATGCAAGCATGTTGTTGGGGAGAATCAATAAGAGTGTCGCACTCGATGATATTGATAGATAAGTGGAAATGAACACTTGATACATAAGGATCCCGTATGAGAGGTAATTTAAGACAAAGGACATAACCCAAGAGGCCTTACATAAAATACAGATATGAGAGTGGATCAACGGGTAGTCTGTAGTTGATTCAAGAAGATCCTAGTTATAGCTAAACAAGAGGTCATATATAAATCAGTAGATCATGCAAGACAAACATAGTGAAACCCAGCATAGGAAATTCAGTCTCTCAGATACGACATCGTAATCCTCGAGAAATATTCAGATAGGAGTTGGGTAGTAGAAGTTACAATATAAGTGTTACAGAAATAAAATAGAGTGCCACTAGGGAGACAACTAAAATTTCAATTCAGAAGCAACCCTACGAGCACAAGGGCATGGAGGTAAGTAACTAAGGATAATGATAGGCGAGTAAGAACATCAGAAAAACCGTGGGGTATACAATGTAATAAGTTCCCAGCTTTACAAGAGTAAGAAGTTCTTCCCTAAGCACTGCAACGAAAGACTAGATGAGGAAATAAGGAAGTAGGCTTCAACATAAGCATAGTGACCTAAAGAAGAAATGGTCTTGTAACAGAAATCTCACTATAATATTGTACACACTCCATAAGAAAGTGGCACCTATCGCGGCTAATGAATAGGAAGAAAAAAAATCAATAGTTTATAATTGAGATAATATGAGATACAGGGAACTCCAATATTCATGGGAACGATGGTAAGCCAAGTTTCCATGCAGCAAGTGATAGAACGACCAGGAAAAGTAATTGCTTACATTTAAAGATAACTGAGAAGGTGTGAAAGGAAATCTATGGTGCTAGCATGTTAAAAGGAAGGTTTCGAGTAGTATAAATAGATATGCGTAGGTCGCAAGCTAAAGTATGGTAGAGAAACAAGGTTTTAGCTAGACAGGAGTAAGGATAAGAAAATGTGAGTGAGAAGGTGACGAGAATAGGTAACTCTCGGGGGATTAAACCCATCACAACAAGAGAGCTGACGGTTTCCATAAAGTTATAAAAAGCTCAGTATAGAGTGAACTTAAAGGAGTTTAAAACTAGGAGCATCTAGAAGAGATGGAATGCTACCATGGTAGTAAAGTAAGGGTGTAAATGTGATAAATGATACGAGGATGACGTTTAGGCCTTTGATTGAGTAATAATTTTGAGAACAAGGATTTCATGAGCTACACGGGATTAGAATAACCCCATAGGCTGAATCACATTGGGATGCTATGAAATATAGTTATTGGAGTATAGTATATGTAACGACCTTGTAACGACCCAGCCGGTCGTTTTGTGTGTTGGGACTCTGTTCCCATGAATGACTCTTCCCATGGAGACTACTTGTGCCTTATGACTTGTGTGGGCCGGTAGTTCGAGATTCGGAAGTGTTTTGGCCAGTTCAGGAACACTTGGTTCCTAAAGGCTAGCCTATTTGGCTGATTTTGGTTCCGAGCAGCATTTTGAGCAAACGACCTCGGAATCGAGTTCTGACAGCTCCAGCAGCTCCGGATGATGATCTCGAACTTGGGAGTGTGTTCGCCTCAGGTTTCTGATGACCCGGGAGTATTTAGGCACCTGAATTGGAATTCAAGATTTCATGTGATTTGGAATTCAGCCTGGAATTGGACCTCGTGATATCATGGTCCGAATGGAATTCCGGAACTGGCAATAGTTCCGTACAGTCATTTATGACTTGTCCGCAAAATTTGGGGTCATTCCGAGCAGTGTAGACCCGTTCGGCGTATTGATGAGCCGTTGAAATTTTTCTTGAAATCCTAAGTTTTATCTAAGGGGTTTTGGAGAGTGATTCTTGGTTTGAATGATGTTCCTAGTGTTCTAAGAGCTCGAGCAAGTCCATCATGTGATTTGGGACTTGTTGGTATAATTTTTCGAGGGCACGGGTGGGCCCAGGGGTCTCCCGGACCCCGACCGGGGTCAAAAACCAGCAATTGAACTGTTGGTGGGAATTTACTGGTTTGACCACACCTGTGGTCCATGAGCCGCAGGCGCGAGGTTCGCACCAGCGGAATCCTCTGCGCAGGTGCGGCTCCTTCCGCAGGAGCGGCCTTCTCTCCGCAGGCGCGGCTCCGCAGGAGCGGACAAAGGCCCGCAGGCGCGATCTTTCCCAGGGGCCCATGCCATCGCAGGAACGACCTATTCTCCACAGACGCGGCTCCGCAGGCGCGGACAAAAGCCCGCAGGTGCGAGAAATTTGCCCAGTGCCCAGGCCATTTTCCGCAGGTGCGGAAAATGCTGGGCAGTTCCATTTAAAAGGCCAAGTCGCGAATTCATTTCCAAAAAACTCACATTTCTCCCATTGTTGACGATCCCAAGAGCTCTAGAACGGATATTTTGGCCTAGGAACTCAGGTAAGTGATTCCGTAACCCTCTGCATGTAATTTCTTCCGTTCTTTGAGAATTTCCTCTTCCTAATTCATGGAAATTCATAAGATATTGTTTGGGGAAAAAAGAGGGGTTTGATGTTA
>ML293093.1:2184-20300 GCA_005239495.1 Nicotiana undulata
GGAGCCGAGGTAAGTGTTTGGCCTAACCTTAGCTTGAGGGATTAGGTATAAAGTCTTATTTGCTATGTGTAATTCATGTACAACGTATAGGCGTGGTGACGAGTGCCTATATGTTGCGGTGAAACATGCCCGTGAGTCAATTGTGATGAAACTTACTGTGTTCTTAATATTCTCCGCACTATGAGTAATTAGTTATTTAGAAGTGATGCCTTGGTGTTGTTTCATGATGCGGGGAGTTATTGAGTTATTTGTTCAGTTGAAGCTTACACTGTTGAAATTGAATTTCTGATGCGAGGTTGGTTATAGCTGAGACCCTTGTCGGGCATTTGTTGAGTTTGTAATTGATGATTTCTCCTTGCCGGGACAATAGAACTGTATTGAGTATTTCCATGCACTTGAGACTGCTTAGTGTTGTCTTTTACATTATATTGTTGCTTTGTTTATTATTTGTCGCACGAGGGGACATGTCGTGCTGACTGTTTGTTACTCTTCACACGAGGGGACGTGCCGTGTTGATCATTGATTATTTACCCGCACGAGGGGACATTCCGTGCCGAGTGATTATGAGGTTATGCACGAGGGGGCATTCCGTGCCGAGTGATTGTGAGGTTATGCACGAGGGGACATTCCGTGCCTTTTGTTGTTCATTATCTGTTTTGAGAAGTTAAATTCCTGCCCTTATCTTTACATTTCAGTTATTACCCTGTTCTACCGTACTAGCTTTTTGTTGCCCCTTTTTCCCCAGCATGTTCTCCCCGTATCTGCCTTACTTGCTTATTTCCGTCGATATTCTCCTGTTATTATATAGAATTACACATGTACATATATTGTTGTTGGTCCTAGCCTCGTCACTACTCGCCGAGGTTAGGCTCGACACTTACTCAGTACATGGGGTCGGTTGTACTGATGCTACACATGCACTTCTTTATGTTGTGNATCGTGGGCCTTGGCATCACCTTCTACTTTTCACTTTCAGCTCTGTCTTACTTTATATTTCAAAGACAGTCCTATGTACTTATTTTCAGACCTTTGTTTTTAGTAATCTCTTAGACAGTTCGTGAGTATGTGACACCAGTTCTGGGATTTGTATATGGGTTTTACTTCGAAATTGCTATGTTATTTTTGGCTATTTGTTAACCTTCATATTGTTGACCATCGATGCTTTAGTTATCTTATCTATGTTAGATGTTAATGAATTTTATCTAGTTCAAACGTTGGCTTGTCTAGCGGGTTCAACGTTAGACGCAATCATGGCCCGAAGATGGGATTTCGGGTCGTGACATTGTTGACCCTTTGTTTGATGATGCGGGTGAATACCCGAGGGGTGAGGATAATCCCCCGACTGCTTCACTACCTGATTCCGCTACACCGGACAACGCCACATTAGTTCCTGCACCTACTGAGGGTGCAGCAGTTCCTCCACATGGTATTCCGGTTCCACCTCCAGCCCCAGCTTCCACTTCTGGTACTTCTGATGGGGATCTTAGGGGAGATATCCAAATTCTAACACAGATAGTGGCTTCTCAGGCCTAGAGATCGAATGTTGCACCCACTTCTTCTAGCCAACAAGGAGATTCTACTGGTTCTAGGGTGAACAGGTTTCTTCAATTGGATCCTCCGGTGTTCACGGGTGCTTATCCCGAGGAATACCCCCATGACTTCATTGGTGAGATGCATAAGACTCTCTGAGTTATGCACGCTACTGAGATGGAGGGAGTATACTTGGCCGCCTACTGCCTGAAAGGGGTGGACTATTCTTGGTTTGAGTTGTGGGAGGACTCTCGGGAGGAGGGGAGCCCTCCAGCAAGGTGGAGTGAGTTTGCTGATGCCTTTATGGACCATTTTTGTCCTACCGAGACTAGGGAAGCCCGTGCCACAAAGTTTGAGAATCTTAAGCAAGGAAGTAAGAGTGTGTGGAAGTATCACATGGAGTTCGCATGCCTGTCAAAATATGTTATTCACATGTTGCTGACTATGGAGGCTAGAATGTGTCGCTTTGTGCAGGGCCTTAGCCCCTTGGTTATCAATGAGGTTGCTACAACTGCCTTCAATTCAGATATGAATTATGGGAAGATTGTAGCATTTGCTCGAGCTACAGAGAACTGTAAGTTGAACAACAGAATGGAGCGAGAGGGTACAAGCAAGGCTCGGTCTGCGGGCAACTTTTGGGAGTCATTTGGTGGGGGAAGATCAACTTTTAAGGTATGGTCATCAGGGCCATCCCAGTCTTATGCTCAGTTTTCAGCCAGTGCACCGCTAGTGGGGCACAGTCAACAGCAGAGGAGTCGTTTTACGCCAAATCAGGGCAGTAGAGGGCCCTGCCAGTAGGGCCGATCAGGAGGGAGATTCCAGCAGCAACGGAGGCCCCATGCCCCAAGTGTGGGAGGATGCATTTGAGAATCTGCTACATGAACCTACCTGTATGTGTGTGGGTGCGGAATAAGGGGTCATATTTAGAGGGTGTTTGTCCATCCAGTCATGGTGCGGGCAGGGGCACAACACAGCCATCCAGTTTTGCAGCTGCTACATCTTCAGCACCCCCTCCAGCTCGAGGCACTCCAGCACCAGTAGGGAGTGGTGCAACTAGGGGTGGTACGCAGAGTTTAGGAGGACCCATCCATTTTTATGCTATGAGTGGTCGCTAGAGTGAAGAGGCTTCTCCAGATGCCGTCACAGGTATATGGATTATCCAAGCTCATGATGTATATGCTCTTATTGATTCCGGCTCCACCTTGTCCTATGTTACCCCTTATGCTTCTATGGGATTTGGGATAGAACCGGAACAAATTCATGAGTCGTTCTCTGTATCTACTCTGGTTGGCGAGTCTATTGTGGCCGCACGAGTTTATAAGGGGTTTATTGTCACGGTACGTGGTTGGTACATCATGGTCGATCTCATTGAATTGGGGATGATCAATTTTGATGTAATTATGGGAATGTATAGGCTTTATTCATGTTTTTCCAAGCTCGATTGCCAAACTAGAACTGTGAGGTTTGATTTTCCAAATTAGCCAATTGTTGAGTGGAAGTGGGATAATGTGATGCCAAAAGGTAGGTTTATTTCGTATCTTAAGGCCACGAAGATGAGTACTAAGGGTTGTGTCTATCATTTGGTCTGGGTTACGGGCACCGAATCTGAGGCACCTACACTCGAGTCTGTGATAGTTGTGAATGAAGTTCTAGAGGTCTTTCATGATGAGCTTCTTGGGATTCCGCTAGACATGGAGATTGATTTTGGGATTGATGTGATGCCAGGCACGCAACCTATATCTATTCTGCCCTACAGGATGGCACCAGCAGAATTGAATGAGCTAAAGGAACAATTGAAGGATTTGTTAGAGAAAGGCTTCATCTGACTGAGTGTGTCACCATGGGGCGCACCGGTTCTCTTTGTGAGGAAGAAAGATGGATCACTAAGGATGTGTATTGACTGCCGGCAGCTCAACAAAGTCACAATAAAAAAATAAGTAGTTGTTACCAAGAATAGATGATTTATTTGATCAGTTATAAGGTGCTAGATACTTCTCCATAATTGATTTACGATCCGGGTATCACCATTTGAAGATCAAGGAGCAGGATACTTAGAAAACAGCTTTTAGAACCTAGTATAGGCACTTTGAATTTCTGGTAATGTTTTTTGGGCTAACAAATGCCCCGACAACTTTTATGGATCTTATGAATCGGGTTTTCAAGCCTTTCCTCGACTCTTTTGTGATAGTGTTCATCGATGATATTCTTGTGTATTCACGAGGTTGAGAGGACCATGTCGATCATCTCAGGGCAGTGTTACAGACTCTTCATCAGCACCAATTGTACACGACATTTTCAAAATGTGAATTTTGGCTCGAATCTGTCACATTCATGGGTCATGTTGTCTCCCCGGAATGAATTAAGGTTGATCCTCAAAAGATTGCAGCAGTGAATAATTGGCCTAGACCTACAATGCCAATCGAGATTCGCAGTTTCTTAGGCTGAGCAGGGTACTATAGAGTGTTTGTGGAGGGGTTCTCTACTCTTGCCTCTCCGCTGACTAAATTGACTCGGAAAGTGGTTATGTTCCAATGGTCTGATGCTTGTGAAAGGAGCTTCCAGGATTTGAAATCAAGATTGACTACGACGTCGGTGTTGACCCTTCTAGAGGGTACAAATGGGTTTGTTGTATATTGCGATGCTTCAAGGATCGGGCTTGGGTGTGTTAATGCAACACCGCAAGGTTATAGCTTATGCTTCTAGGAAACTCAAGAATCATGAAAAGAATTATCCAACATATGACTTAGAACTTACAGCGGTGGTTTTTGCATTGAAGATTTGGCAACATTATTTGTATGGGGTCCATGTGGATGTATTAATGGACCACAAGGGCCTTCAGTATAGTTTCAAACAAAAGAAGGTGAACCTGAGGCAGAGAAGATGGCTTGAATTACTCAAGGATTAGGACATCGATATTCTGTATCACCCAAGGAAGGCCAATGTTGTGGCGGATGCTCTTAGCCGAAAATCTATGGGTAGTTTGGCTCACTTGGAGGAATTTCAAAGTCCGTTGGCCAAGGAGGTTCACTAGCTAGCTAGTTTGGGAGTTCATCTTGCGGACTCTAGTGAAGGATGGGTAATTGTGCAAAATAGGGTTGAATCATTTCTTATTGTGGAAGTCAAAGAGAAGCAGTACGACGATTCGTTGTTGGTTCAACTGAATGAGGGGATTCATAAACATAAAACTATGTCTTTTACTCTTGGCACGGATGATGGAACACTAAGGCACCAAGGGCGGCTATGTGTTCTGAATGTAGATGGTCTCCTGGAAAGAATCATGACCCAGGCTCAGGCTTTTAGGTATTCCGTGCACCCATGTTCTACAAAGATGTATCACGATCTCAAAGAAGTCTATTGGTGGAATGAAATGAAAAGGAATTTGGCAGATTTCGTGGCAAGGTATCTGAATTGTCAGCAAGTAAAGGCCAAACATCAGCGGCCCGGTGGGTTAGCACAGAATATAGAAATTCTGATGTGGAAGTGGGAAATGATTAATATGGATTTAGTGGTAGGTTACCACGTAATCTTCACAAGGTTGACTCAAATTTGGTGATCGTGGATCGACTCACAAATCAGCACTTCTTGCCAGTTAAATCTACCGACAAAGCGGAACAATATGCCTTTAGAACCTAATTTCTACACGAAACTCCAATTTCTATCATCTCTAATCTAGGGGATCAATTCACGGCCAATTTTTAGAAGACATTTTAGCAAGGTTTGGGTACTCAAGTGAATCTTAATACAACCTTCCATCCACAGATCGACGGGCAAGCTGAGCGGACCATTCAGACGCTTGAGGACATGTTGCGTGCTTGTGTTCTTGACTTCAAAGGTAGTTGGGATGATCATTTTCCACTCATAGAGTTTTCTTATAACAACAACTTCCATGCTCGTATTAGATGGCACCATTTGAGGCATTATGTGGTAGGAGATGTAGATCTCCCATTAGGTGGTTCGAGATTGGGAAAGCTAAGTTGATAGGGCCATACCTTGTGCTTTAGGCTATGGAGAAGGTTAAGATCATAAAGGAGAGGTTGAAAACTACTCAGAGTCGTCAAAATCCTATTCGAATGTTCGTCGCAGAGACTTAGAGTTCAAAGAAGATGATTGGGTATTCTTGAAGGTTTCCCCCATAAAGGGTATAATGCGGTTCAGGAGAAAAGGGTAACTGAGTTCGAGGTATGTCGGACGATACGAAATCATTCAGAGGATTGGTCAGGTGGAGAACAAGCTTGAGCTACCACCCAAAATGTTGTTAGTGCACTCGGTATTCCACGTGTCTAGGTTGAAGAAGGTGGTTGTAGATCTAACATCTATTTTGTCGGTTGATACCTATCGAGGTTAATGAAGAACAAACATATGAAGAAATTCCAATTTCCATTCTTCATGGGCAAGTCCAAAAGTTAAGGAATAAGGAAGTTGCCTCCGTGAAGGTGTTGTGGAAGAACCAGCAGGTTGAAGAGGCTACTTGGGTGGCCGAAGATGAGATGAAAAAGAAGTATCCTTACTTGTTTTTATAAGCTATGTATCCTTTTTCTAAAACTGTCTCCTATGGATTTTTTGTATCACCTATTTAGTTAATGTAAAGGTGCTTCTGTCTAAATATATTGTATGTGAAGCCACGGTTGGTATTGTTATGAGCTATGTTACGTCATTGGATTGTGCATGTGTTTTAGGATGTGTTTCTGGGGCTCTCTGACAGGTGGATAGGCCCACTTACAAAGGAAACTCTAGCGAAATTTTTGGACATTTAGAGAGTTAGTCAAATTTGGGGTTCTGGTGTGTGGCATGAAAAACTGAGTTGCATAGGATGCTAATAGTGAGCCTTGACCCTTATTCGAGGACGAATGATCTTAAGTGGGGGAGGATGTAAGGCCCCGTAAATTTTTTCCTAAAACCAGGGTTTCTTGATGCCGAAAATATAGGAATTTTGCAGATATAGGAATTTTGCGGGCCGTAGAATGGTCGCAGAGTGAGAAGCTTTTTGGGCCAATTTTGAGGTCAATTTCTCAGCCAATTGTGCGACCGCACAGCCGTTTTGCGAGCCCCGCTTTGGTTTCATAATAATCCTTAGATTGTTTTGTGGAGGGAGGTTCTGCGGTGTAGTATGCGACCGCATAATAGGTTTGCGGGCCGCATAATGACCGCAAAGTGAAGCAGGCCAGACCAGTTCTGAGTGACACCCTTCGCGGTCATCTTGCGGAACGTAGAATATGCGACCGCAAATCCTGTCCCGGGGCTTCATTTTTTGGGTTTTAAACCCAAACCTATTCTGTTAAAACACATGCCATAGACCATTTTTGAGTTTGTTTTATGATATTTTAGTGTGAGAAAGAGTTCTTGGAGTGGGGAAGTAATCTTCAACTTAAAATACAATCATTATTGCTCAATACTTAGAGATTATCAAGAAAACTCCTCATATTAAAGATCGAATTGCTAAGAATTTCGGAACGTATTAAAGTATAAAGGAAGCTCAATTGAGGTATGTTGGATAAACCCCCTTCTTCTTAGAATCGAATCCCCCGGTGTTCGTGTAATTGGTGTAAGTCCCAAATTGATCATCATAAAATTGATTATTCCTAATGTGGTTGTGTTGAAGGATACAGGAGAAATATTTATTCTAAATGCTTTGTTATGTCATCTTAACATGTGAGGTTATGTTCAAAATGTGGAATATGTGCTAGAAATGTTATGACCTCATGTCAAAATTGAATAAACATTGTTATGCCAAATTGTATAAAAAGCCTCTATGTGCTTAGGATTCCTAAGTTTGCCCATATGTGTACTAATGCCTTACATGGTAGGCCTTATTGTTGTTGATGATAATGTTATTTGAATATGAAAACGAGAAACTAGAATTATGAAATACGGCCAAGTGCCAAGAATGACTTTAACAAAGGCCACTCGTGCCAATGGATTGAATAGATGGAAAAAAAGTATGAAGTGAGATGGTTAATTGAAAGGTAGATGTCTCTCATGAGATGGCCTAGCCGATCAGGCCGTAATCGGATGCCATGCCGCACACATGGTGGTGACTGTGCTGGAAATTATAATTGAAATTGTGATTATGGTTGATGTCTCAAATGAGATGACCTAGCCGATCGGGTCATGATCGGACTCTATGTAAGAACACAGTTGTATTGTGATTTATGAAAATTTGGCAATGGAGATTCCCCAACCTAATAAGATGGAAATTGACTTGAGAACTTATGTGATCTGTTACACCCCATGTTTTTTTTAAAGCAAATTTTACTACCAGGCTGAGTGCCTAGTAGCTATTTTATTAATAAAATCCAAAACAAAACAACAAATAATGAAATGTTGTCCTATTAGCTAGGACGGTAAACCATGATGCTATATAGTACCTAGTATCAAAATTGGACTTGTAAGGCCCAATATTGACATTACACACTGATAGCCTACTAAAAAGCTTTAAATTAGAGTAAAATAAATCTAATCTACCTAATAAGTGACAATATCTCCAAAAATAAGCTGCTGGCCATTTATGTAACTTGACTTGTGTAGCACATTTTGCACAACAGCCCCTGATTCTTGTTGAACGACTTGCAGACATAGCCAATTTTAATTTAGTTTCGAGTTTGCATGCATAGCCACTCATCTGGACACCCTTCTCAATACTTAAACCTCGCCTGATCTGGCCCAATTCCTGGGCCCAATTCCTAATTCCGTGTAAACCGGCCCAGAATCCCATTATATTTGTAAATCATTTCCTTTGTCTTCACACTCAGCTTCCAGACGCCATTTCTTATTCTCTCACTCATTTTCCGTGTCTTCTTTGTGGCAAATCCAGTCGATTGAGTAGGTAAGTTCCTCGATTTTGGCTCGATACAGTCAATTTTGTTGATTATTAGCTTTTTCCATGTCCTCAACTCTTTGGTTTTTCGTCTTTCCTCACTTACTTGCCGTAGCTGCTCGATTGCCATGGTTGTTCGTTCATGACCTAGCCTCATCTCCTCGATTTCCATAGCTATAGTTGTTTCAGAGCCATGAGGATGAGCTGATAAGTACCTGCATCTGAGCTTATATATTTCTTTTTGTGCCGTGTCTTGATTTTTTTCCCCTTTTTCTAATGTGTTTCCTGAAAATTTTGTGTTGTTGAAGCTCGATGTCAACTCAACTACTCGTGCATTGTGCCTTTGCATCTGTGAATTCCGAGTTTCAGGTACTGCTCCATTCTCAATGTTTTGTTTTTTCCATTTCACTTGGCTGAATTCTATTGTTTGACTCCTAATTGTGTTTTCCTTCCACCTGCATGTCACCTTCCCCCCCCCCCTATAGTTTGGTTACTTGGTAGTAGCACCCTTATGGATTGTATTTGGTGACAGTTTATGATTTCTGCATTGATACCTCTTGCCAACTTCTTTTGGACATTCTAGGCAATGTTTTTCCTCTTTCCTTTGCTTGCATTTTTCTTTTTATCAACTTGTTCTTTTGCCTATTTCTGTTAGACATTCTAGGCAGTAGTTTTTGTTTTTTAGCTGTTTCCTTTCCCCTGTCTTGCATCCCTCCCTTATACCATCTGAGCTTCCTCTAGTGATGTTGTTGATTTCCTGTATCCCCTGTTACAGCTTTACATCCTGTTAGCCTTTTGCTTGTCCTTTTCTTCATAAATTGCTGCCCAATTCTATTTAGTGTTTTGCCTTGTTGTTTTCCAATGTTCTACTCCTCTCATCTCCTTTGTTTTCCTCCCCCACCTATATATGTGTCTTCTCCTGTATCTCTTTTCACCATTTGAGTTGTCTCTTATCCTTTCGCCCACAAGTTCCTTACTTGCTTCCTGACCCCTTTGAAGTATTTGTTCCCTTCTTTTTAGCTTAGGCCAAAGGATGCATAGGAGTGAAGCAGCTACAACCTTCAATTTTAGCCCAATTCTCTTTAACATTCTGGGCATTTGTCTTATATTGTCTGCTGTCCTTGATCCAGGTTTTGTCCATATGCCAATTGTTAGGACATATGACCTCAACCATTCTTGTATACCTTGTCTCTTGATACTCCCAGCTACTGTTATATAATCAACTAGTAAAGTCCCCCCTTTGGAATGAATGTAATGCATTAATACCACCACTAGGAGGTTCCTTATTTTGTAGACTATAAAAACAGCTTTAGTACCTGCAAAAGAACAACCAAGGTTAGTGAAAAAAAGGGTCACCATGTTCTTTTCATTCGAGATTTGAATATGGTAGTCTACTACTTTATTTTCCATGCTCCAGCCCCTTGTTCTCCCCTCTCCTGTCTTCAATTCCTTGCAACCCTTACTCTCAACTTTGGACATTGCAACTTGTCATCATTTAAGATCCTTCTCCCCATTGAGTCTAGATCCCAGAACACTTGGCATTCAATATCTCCCCCATCTAGTGCTTGGTTTGCCAAATGATCTGCTAGCATATTCCCTTCTCTAAATACATGTGAGAGATTTAGGTTGAATTCTTGTTTTAAGTTCTGAATTTCCTCTACCTGCTCAATTATACCCCAAGGTGGTTTCCACAGTCCCTCTATAACTTTCATGATTAGCATTGAGTCTGTCTGAAGCCAAATTTGCATAAAGTTCATGGCTTTACACCACCTTAATGCTTCCAGTATTGCAGTAGCTTCAGCCTTATTGTTTGATCCCTCCTTAATCATTCTTCCACAGGCATAGATAAGATCACCCAGCTCATTTCTTAGACAGAATCCAATTGAACTTCTCCCCGGATTTCCCCTACTAGCACCATCTGTATTCACCTTAACCCATCCTTGTTGTGGTAACTCCCACAAGACCTTTTCAAATTTCAGTTTAGGGGTGTAGTTTTGCAGCAGTTGTAGGATATGATGCCATCTATGTGGAACTCTAATACCAGGTTTTCTTGTCTGCACCAATGCTTGGATAGTAGATGAAACCTGGTATATCACTCGATTGACTGAGACAGGATCCCTATATTTCCAGTTGTTTCTCCTTTTCCATAATTCCCATACTATACAAGATGGCAAAGCCTGCATGATTGGCTTAATTCTTGGTATAACTTGTGTTGTCCAACACCTTGTAATAGCATGATGCATAGTCAGTCCTTCTAGTGAGATACTTGCCCTAGTCAAGAAGTACTTCCATATTGTTTTAGCTGCATTAGAAGAGAAAAATAAATGCATCAATGTTTCCTCCTTGGGTTCTGCACAGCACCAACACCTTGAAGGCATAAAATAGCCCAGCATTCTCATGAAATCATCCAATGGCAATTTAGCCTTCCAAACTTTCCACATAAAGAATGATATCTTGAAAGGAAATCCTTTGACCCACATCATCTTATATGCCTGCCTTGGATTTTCCCTTTTCCTAATATGTTCCCATGCAGAACTTTCTGTAAAGTTTCCTATACTCTCTAGTGACCAGAATGGGGTGTCCAGTACTGTATTCTTGACTGGTGGAGTTATGTTCTCAATAATGTGATTTGCTAAGTCTTCTGGTAATATTTCCAGCAATCTATCACCTCTCCAGCTTCCATTTTCCACCAGCTCATATACATCTTGCACCTCTTCATCAATTCCAAAATCTTGTGGAACTATGAGTAAAGAGCTCCTAGGCCTGTCTAGTTGTCATACCAGAATAAATAAGAGCCCATGTTTGGTTTCCATACTATTAGTTGTTCAATACTATCCCTGCACTCTAGCATTTTCCTCCACACATGTGACCCATACCTCTATGGAACTACCACTGCATTGAGTTTCTTACAATACTTCTGACTCATAAAGGAACTTCATAGACTAGGCTTGGTTCGAAAGTTCCACCACAACTTGCAAAAAAGGGCTTTAGATACATCATATAAGGACCTGAACCCTATGCCTCCCTCATCATGTGGCATACACAAGGTAGACCATGAAGCCCAATGTCTTGAGTTTCCTCCAATGTTGCTACTCCAGAAGAATCTTGCAAAGATTTTATGCATCTCCTTGATCACATTACTAGGGGGATTCACTGCAGATAGCAGGTGTATAGGCATACTTTGCAAAACATGAGCAATCAGGATTGTTCTTCCTCCTATTGAAATAGGTTTACCCTTCCACGATTGAAGCTTATCCATGACTTTCTTCAACAGATCTTGATAGTAATCTTTTTTCCACCTTGCATAAAAAATGGGACAACCTAAATAGGTAAAAGGAAACTCCTTATGTTCAATGCCAGTCACCCTCTCCACTTTCTGAACAACCTCTACATCAGTCAGATGGTGCATATACATGGCAGATTTACTCATGTTCACCTGCTGCCCAGATGCTACTTCATATTCATGCAGTACATGCATAATTAATCTTAGAGATGTCTCATCTGAGGAAGAGAATATTATAGTATCATCTGTGTAGGCTAAGTGATTGCTTTTTGGACTCCATTTAGGCATTCCAAACCCACAAAAATATAGGTTCTGGTGAAGTGCATTTAGACCCCTCGATAAAGCTTCAGCAGCCAATATGAAGAGTGTAGGTGACAAAGGATCACCTTGTTTCACTCCTCGAGATGACTTGAAAAATCCATGAGGCTGTCCATTCACTAGTATAGAGTACCAATTATTTCCCACCAAATCAAAAATCAGACCTATAAACCATTCTGAGAACCCAAGTTTCCTTAACATTTTGGTTAGGAACACCCAAGATAGTCTGTCATAAGCCTTTGCCATATCGAGCTTGATTACCACATTTGGCCCAGCCTTAGTCCTCAATAGTATACCAGTGATAATCTCCTGTGTCAAGAGTATATTTTCCACTATGCTTCTCCCTTTCACAAATCCAGCTTGCTCTTCTGATATGATATTAGGTAACAGCTCCGCCATCCTCTCATGAATCACTCTTGAGAATATTTTATTGATAAAGTTGCTTAGGCTAATTGGCCTCATGTCTCCAAAGGTATTAACCTCCTTCTTTTTGGGTAGTAGCACCAAATTAGTATGTGTGACACTCTTTGGTAATTGATGACCACAAAAGAAGGACTTCACCATATCCACCACATCCTGTTGTATGATGTCCCAGCATGTTTGATAAAAAGCCCCTGTAAAGCCATCTGGTCCTCCTGTTGAATCTGGACTTAACCCCATTACAGCATGTTTCACCTCCTCTGTATTAGGCATTGCCATCAACTTCTCATTCTGCTCCTCAGTCACCAAGGTTGGTACATAATTTAGTATATCAAATGTTGTGGGTATCACTGTTTCAGTGAATTGTGCCTCATAGAGATTTACTGCTTCAGCTGCAATCTGATCCTCTTCTTCAAGCCACTGATCATTACTGTCTTTGATTCTTTTAAGCTTCAACCTTTTCCTTCTTCCATTAACCTGAGCATGGAAGAACTTTGTGTTCCTATCACCTTCTTTGAACCACATCATCCCAGATTTTTGTCTCCAGAACTGCTCTTCAATAGCAAGATAGCTTATCATTTCAGCCTGCACTTTTCTAAGCCTTGCCCTATTTTCCTGTGTAGGATTTGCCTCAAACTCCCTTTCATGTACTAGGACAACCTCCTCCAGGCTTGCAATTTTCTGAAATATGTCTCCATATGTAGCTCTACTCCAGATAGATAATGCTTTCTTCACCTTCTTCAGTTTGAAGTTGAATAGAGTGAATGGATTGGCCACAAAATCTGCATTCCAATTCTCTCTAACAACCTTTTTAAATGTCTCATGCTTGGTCCAAAAGTTCAAGAATCTGAAAGGTTTTTTAATAGGAGTTGCTTCAATATCACATTTCAATTGTAAAGGGCAGTGGTCTGACCCAATCTTTGATAGGTGTGTCACTTCCAGTCCTGGAAAAGTTTGTTGGAGTTCTGCATTCCCAAAGCATCAATCTAGCCTTTTGAAAATGCAGTCTTCATCTGATCTACCATTCCACCAAGTATAGATGCTCCCCTTAAACCCCAAGTCTGTTAGTGTACAGGTGTTCATGCAATGTCTAAAGTCATCGACCTCATTAATGTGAACTGGTAACCCACCAAACTTCTCTTCTTCATCCAAAATAACATTAAAATCACCACCAACTAACCATGGTATTGACATATCAGTGGACATTGAATACAGTGAATCCCACAGTTCTATTCTTTCTATGTGATCACATTTGGCATATATTAATGTTAGCATCAACTCTACTTGTGTTTCTGTGTGAAGCAACTTTAGAGTCAGTTGTTGGACCATGTTATACATTACAGTAACTTCAAATACCTCATCAACAAAGGCCCAAATTTTGTTTGAAACATTAACAAAAGCTTGAGCCAAGCCTATATTTCTCCTATACCTCTCCACCCTACTAGCTTATTGCATTGGCTCCATAATACCAATAAATTCATAGTGGTTTTGTCTATGCATTGTTATCAATCTCTCAAAGGCCTGCATTGTGTTCACAGACCTAATATTCCATATCAGAGCATCCATTACAGATTAATTGATTTGGATAAGGTCCTCCTTGTTTGGACACCACCTGATGGGGCTGGAACTGGTGGGGCATCCTTGTTATTTTTCTTTCTACCTTTTGCACCAGATTTAGCCTTATCCACTTGCCTAGGAGACAAGTCACCTTGTATAGCAACATTTAGGAAATTCTGTGTAGAGGATTCTTCATCCATGTCTATTCCTGCATGCTCATCTCTTGCATCTTCTTCATTTATTGTTCTAACAGTTACCACTATTTTCTCATTATTATTAGCACTAACAATCTGTTGTTCAATGCCAGGTTTTTGCCCATGGATCAATGGAGCAGTAGCAGATGTCTGCTCTTCATTCAATGGAATAGTAGCAATTTCATTGGTCTGTGATGACCTCAACTGAGGCTGCCCAGGATTCATAGTAACAGCATTAGTAGCTGTCTTGATCTGTACAACATCCAATGGCACAGTAGCATTTTCTTTGATCTGATCAGGTGAGAGCCTCTGTTGCTTATTACCAAATTCTTCTACTTTGTCTAATATATCTTCTCCACCTGGTTCAACCTGCTGTGATGTGCCTCCTTTGTCAACTAACACCTGTTTACCCAAGCCTTGTTTTTCAATTCCTGCATTACTGGAGTCTATTTAATTGTGAGTGTTAAGTTCCTATTGCATAATTTGTTTTCCCTTTGTTATCCCATTTACAATTTGATCATCTTCTACTGCTGCATCCCCATCTTCTTCCTCTTCACTTTGCATAACATCTGGAATCTCCTCTTCCCCAGGATCTACCTCTGTTTGATTCACCCACAAACGACCTCATTGCCAGGTGACCTGATCACTTCCCTTTAACTGCTCATAATCAGGATCATCCACCTTATCACTATCTGAGCGTTGTTCCAGATTTGCATTCACTCTGGTTTCTTGAGATGGTACTTCCTGGACAGAAGTATTTGTGGCAACTAGTTGTCCTTTGAAGGTTCTATGTACCCACTGTTGAGTTGTTTCCCTTTGTTGTTGATTAGCTATCCCTTTGGCTGCAACTGCATCTACCAGGTAATATTCTGCATTCCTTACACTTTGGTTAAAAATTGGAGTTGTAGAATTAGACTCTTACCACCTTGATTTTGCTTTCCACCTTTGACCTTATTTCTTTTATCTGATCTGGGAGATCTAAGTTGAGGAGATGGTGCAGCAGCATTCAACTCAAGTTCCTTTTGGACAGTGTTGTCCTCCACTAGGGCCAACTGATTATTTTCATTGACATCATTATTATCAGCTTCCAAAAGTGCAAACTGATTTGTGGTCTGAACTTGTTGAGGGACTACTGTGGGCTATTTCTGAGCAGGTACTATTTCCTTTCCTGTTTGATTTCCTCCATCACCTTGCTTTCCTTTGCCCCTATTTCTATTATCTCTAACTTCTTTCCAATGTTGTCCTAGGTTTCCAACAACTCGACCACTTGACATGATCATTATAGGAGCAGCTTCTTTGTCCTTTTCTTTGTTCTATTGCACCACAGGTCCACCCTCTTCACCTTGTGCCTTGTTTTTATTTTCCATAAGCTCCGGGTGTAACCTTATACATTCAATCATTTCATGAACTTGGAGCTTACATTCCCTACAGTATTTTGGTAGATAGTCATACCTAATATTAATCCATTATGTCAAGATTTCACCAGAAACATCATCTTCAATATCCATTCGAACCTTCTTAGGATGTGTAGCTAAAAGGTCCACTAGTACTTTAACTCGAGCACAACTTGGCCTTGTCTTGTTCACATTAGCCATATCTAAGTGCAATGGAGTACCCACAGCTGAGGCAATTGAAAAGAGACACTCCTTTACAAAGAAAGTTGGGTTCAAGTTTGGGAAGGAGATCCAAGCCATCGCCTTTGCAATCTCTTCTTCAGGCTTAAATTTAGCATCATATAGCAGAGTTCGAAATTGATATTCTTCTCCAAATTTGTCTTTAACATAATATACTGTCTTAGATGTAAATTGTATGAAATCTTGCCACAATGTTAAATGAACTAGAATATGTCTATCTCTTAAGAATCCAATGTTGCACTCACCTTTGATGCCACACTGCATGGGAATGATTTTACGTATTTCTTGTATTTCTGGCCAGCCATAAGAGAATTTGCAAACAACAGCATATTTTAGGCCTTCAATTATATTCATACGATCTACTTCTGATGCCATGAACTTGATCATAGGTTGTCCTTGTAAAATATTAGCACGCCTCATAGGAATTGGGTCAGCTGAAGGTGAATTCACGTGCATGGTACGTGAGAGTACGTCATAAGTCAATGGATGTAAGCTCAGAAACAAGATTGTATTTGGAAGCATATAAAGTAAGTTAATCATGTTACCTTGGAGGTTACAAATATTTAATATCATGAATAACAAGTGCCAAGAGGATTGGAAAGGTTAGAAGTTAAACCAATTGAAGAAAATAAGTTTCGTCGAAAGTCGACGAGTTTGGAATGTTATAACATGTACTTTAGGGTAAGACTATGGTTCATTACATGATAAGGAGGTTATTCTATGAGTTATTTTTATCGTATTATAGTTGTGTTCTACGTTTTAAAGTCAAACAAGTTGTGGAACAAAAGTTGGCAAAGGTCTTCAGAAGTTACACTCATAATGTGCTTAAATTTAGGTCAAATGTAACTAATATTTTATTCCAATATACTTAGAATTATTGGATGATCTACCAACAAAATTGAAGATCTATGAGTCTAGTTTCCAACTCATTAAACCGTTCATCGATACGACATAGGAGTATAGAGATATTTGCGGTTTCGCGAGACTGCATAGACATCATAAGTGACAAATAGGTGGATCACTAGAGCTTTTTGAGCAATACATTTCATGTGTTATATGAGGTTTTATCGGGACATTTTATATACCAAATTGAAGGTCTTGGAATTTAGTTTCCAACTCTCTTAGTTTTTCGTTCATACGACATCGGGATAAAAAGATATAAACATCGGAAGATGGACCAATCCTAGGGTGCCAAGCTAGCACCTCTTTGACTTTTCCAAAGTTGATATATATAAGTCTTAGGTCGGCTTTCTCTTTATTTTTCAGCATAAAAAGACCACAGAACACCCATAAGCATATCCCTAATCTCTCCTCTAGGGTTTCAAAGAATATTACCATCCCGGGCATGAAATTGAGAAGTGATAACATCAAAACGATCCCTACGACGTAAGTGTCATTATACCGCCTCTCCTTTTTCTTTATAGTTAGAGTTTTGGAAGGTAATTCATAGTTAAGAAATGTCTAATATCTGTATTTAAGTATTTAAATATCAAGTAAGGTTGATAAATGTGTTTCCTAATAGTTAGAACTCACGGGACGGTGATCGGAAGCTGTGAGTTCGAGTTATTTGACTTGTAGCGGATTGTTTTGTGGACTGTTTTGTGTTGCTGTTGGGATGCGTGTTTTACTACTATTTTGTGGAGTTTTTGAGGATGAAGGGTGTATAGAAACACCATATAGATGTAGGTTTGTGGTATGGTCGTTCGTTGTAACATTTTCGGGTCGTTTGACACGACTACGTTGGTCGTCTTATGTATGAAGTGATTAGGTTGTGTGTGGACTATTTTGGGAGGCTCAATATGATTATTATTGATGTTGTTTTGGATTTTTGGTGCTTTTTTTGACTTGTGTGAAGTCATATATATAGGGGAGGTGATGTCCGTTTTATCGTAAAATAGGTTGTGGTCGATACATAATAGTTATGACGCTTAAACAATAACGATAGTGTCATTTCTCTTATTATATATTAAGGAGTTGTGAAATTTGCGTAGCGTGAGGTTGGGGCAGTATATACAAGGTATGTGAGGCTATCCCTTTCCTTCTTTTGCACGACTCAGATTGTACATAATGCAATGAACGAGCTTCCAAAGATACTCTACTATTAGAAGCTAGCAGTACTTACGTTGTTTTCCTTCTTATGGAACAATTGATGTTGAGGTTGATTCTCTTATTCTTATGTTATCAATTTTGTTGGTACTTCTTGATTATTATAACTTGATGAAGAGTTAATCCTAATAACGTGTACGGAGAATATCAACCTTACGTCACTCTGAAAGGTTAAGAATATGGATCCAATGAGTCCTACATGCATTATATATATATATATATATATATATATATATATATATATATATATATATATATAT